>QOVD01003512.1:0-18871 GCA_003521225.1 Tuber microsphaerosporum | reverse complement strand
AGGGAGGGAGGGAGGAGTGAGGGAAGGAGGGGGTGGGAAGGGAAAGTCAAGGAAGGGAAAGAAAAGAGAGGTAGAAAGGGATGGAAAGGAGATGAGTGGATGCTGAAGGGGTGGAAATTCTTTTTCTTTCTTTCTTTTCTCCCTGTCCTTTTCGAAGAAATAGGATGATGATGATGATGATGGTGATGATGATGATGATGATGATGATGATGGTGGTGGTGGTGGTGCTGATGACTCGTTTTTATTTTTTATTTTTTTTTCTTATCAACCTTGAAGTTCCAACTGTGCCTGAAAGTTTGAGATGTCGGCGATGTCGAACCACGGTGGGTAACTAAGGAGGAAGAGGTGAAGTGAAACCTAGAGTACCGGTACCGGTGGAAAAATAGGATGGATGGTCAAGCCAGAGAGGCCCATGAATGGAACAAGCAGCCTTTCACAACCACCAGTGATGGGGTGGATGGGACCCTGAACTGAACTGAACTGGACGGGCGTTACCAGGTAGGAAGGAACAACAGTGGTGTCGATTGAACAAGTGCAAATATCGGTACCGGTAGCATTCGTTTACTTTTCAGAGAAGAAGAAAATAAAAGCACTCTCTCCTCCTCCTCCCACTTCGCCTGACATATGACGAAGGTACGCAGTTCTTTGCCCTCAAGAGCGCTACACACGTGGTACCTGTGTTGGCTTCTTTTCTCCAGGGTTACTTATAGCTTGCCGGGCCAACTAACGGTGGCGATGATGCTGAAGAGAAGGAGAATGATGAGAGAGTGAGGGGGTGGGGTGGGGAGGCAGAAAGGAAGAGGGAAAGAAAGAAAAGAAAGAAAGAAAGAAAGAAAAAAATAGCCTGTAAACGCCTGTACTTACTCGAGTACAAGGGAGGAAAGACCTGTTACCGACGATCCTGCCAACTGATGGTTGAGAAATTCTGTTGTCAAAGGTCACAGGGCTTTCTGTAGCAAAGGAAGCTTTATTTGTATCATACTGTACGAGTACTTGTGCCCTGCAGTACTCGAGTACAGTAGTGCTCCCCAAAGGGTCAACAATCAACAGTCAACAAACCGACGTGTTAGCCTACCATTGCGCTCGCCTTTGGAGCACAACAGCTTCCGAGTTTGAACATGGAAAAATGTCAGCCTCCTGAATTATGGAATCTCTATTTACTTGAAGAGGGAGGGAGAGGGAGAGGGAGAGAGAGAGATGTACGGTACCGGTAAGGTATTCGTATAGAGTATGTAAGACCAACCCGACCAGTTCTGGGGAGCCGGGCATTGGCGGGGTGATAACAGATAAACAATGCTTTGGCGGGGTTCTCTGGCTCTGCACAACATGCCTTTGTCTCCTTCCACCAATACCGGTAGAGTGATAGCTCTACCATGCTATGTATGCTACCGGTATTAGGGACATTAGGGACTATCACCGGTCGCATATCGCAGGGTATCGGTATCACACTCATTTCTTTCTTCTTCCCCTTCACTCCCTTACTCACTCACTCACTCACTCACTCACTCACACTCACTCACACTCACTCACTAAGCCACTCAATCACTCGTTCAGTCACTCATTATTACTACTCACAACTTCTTACGTGCGGGGAAACCCACGCGGGGTTTATCCGGCCCACAACTACTACACCCATCATTTTTCGTACACTTCTAAAAAGCCCGCCCCCGTGTGATAGCTAACCTTATAACGGCAGTTTTACCACCAGAAACACTGTGACGTCGAGGCCAGGCAGAGCAAGAGGAAGAATTTACTCTCATCAAGAAATACTCTGAAGATCGATGTTTTTTTATCCATTTTTATCTTCCTCAACGAGGGTAACGTGATTCGTGTCACAGCCGTTTAGAAAGTCCTCGAGTGGAACCAACGTTGTCGTGGTAATTTAACAATAATACTATTCGAGCCTTATCATTTCATTCCTGCACCCCTCCTCCTCCTTAGCTTTTTTTTCTCTTTTTTTTTTTTTTTGCACACAACTTCATCCGATATGAATATTTCTTCGATCTTGAACAGGCATCTCCATGGCTGCTGTAGAACTACCGCAGTTACATGTTCTACTCCGCCCCCCCCCCTCGTGGTAATAGTGTTTTATAAGTGTACTTGGGGTGTGTCCTTAAGTCTGTCAAGCTCTGATGGAAATTACCTGTATGTAACGCGGATTATGCAACCCAATGGGCCTGTTCCACCCATTTTTGGCGAAGGAAAAAAAAGTCTGTCGAGCTCTTGGCGCATTGATTGGAGCAAACGCCGTCATCTGAGTGGTCAAGAAGGCCCTCGAGCCGGCTAGGGGAAGTTCGACAAACTTACAGTACTCCCCGTCCCGGTGCTCCAGTGTTGAAGTGGTCACAGTGCTCAGGATGTGCTTGTACTCGTGTTTTAGTTGAATCGGTCTATATCTTACAATACTGAAAGAATCACAGCCCTACTACGCCCCTGACGATGGGGCCGCCGCCCACCGCCCTCCGGAAGTCTTGGCACATTTTCTCCAAGAAAACCCATCATTCGCGGTCATCAACAATGTCTACCAGTGCTTCACTTGCACACACTTCCACCAGTGATCCCATTAAGGAGTAGACTACTATACATCCTCCTCCTGATACCCTACTCAATTTACCTTCCGCGCCATTAGGTTGTCTCCGACGCATGAACTTTACACAGCATTGCCAGCGAATACTCCCAACACTCATACTTGAGCCTTACTTACTCATTTCCCATTTTCATTCCCCCGGCGCCTTCGGAGGTGGTTTCAATAAAGAACACGTTCATTGTTCTCATGATACACTTTGCCTTCCAAAAGTGCAGAGTAATACGAACTCGGCTTACAATTTGTTTGGCTAGATGGACGAACACAGCCCATGTGTGTCGCCGGTCATGGAACCCATTCCCAGGCTCGGATACACATCATTAATCCCTCTGCATCTAGTCTGTGCTCGTGCCGAGCCACAGCACCAAGAAAACAAAATGGAATGGGCTGCAACCGTGCGACCCGCAATATATCATGGAATATGCCGGAAGGCAGTCCGGGGCCATGGCCCCGATCCCGTTTCTCGATGCCGGGAACGGGCTATACGATATTCCATAGCCATTGGATGTGGAATATCATTGATTACGTCCAATCCATGGTTTGCTGTCTATACATACTGGTACCGGCGTCAGCTGCTGGCCCTAGAACGTTTCCTTCAATCACAACCCAGATACAACGCTAAAGGCGAATTGAATTCCGAGACTGAAACCAGCCCTAATATAGCACCAAACAAGGCTTTTGAGAACCAACCGAACCCCCGGTCCCGAGTTCAAACTGCCAGTCGCTCTTCGAAGAAAAGACTTGGGAGGTATTCTGGGTCATTCATCAAGTTCCCACAAAGGCATAATACTTACTCTAGTACCGGTAGTCTAAAAGAAAAAGAAAAAAGAAAAAAGAGATCAATTAAGCTCTCTCTCAAAAAGTCTCTAATCACGGCTAGAAATCCCATCTCCGATATACCGGTATCGGTGCGGGCCAAATTTTTGATCTCAAGATCCGAGTATATATTCACAATCTGCAAGTAGACTCCGTCTGGTCATGATAGCAATCTGCCCACTCAGAACCTGAAAAGTCCGATCTAGCTATCATCGCCTGTAAGTGTTGTCCAAACCATTTGGTCACAAAGAGTCTGTCTATTAGCTCCAATTCTTCAATTAGGGTTGAGCATTGTTCCCCTTTCAAACATAATTGGCAAAACAGCGACGCTACTCGCGTCAAAAACGGTACAACCAATGGGACAATTCATATCCATCCATCACCCAGACGCGGCTTACACGACTGGCCCGGTATCTCCCACTATGGTGCCCAGTAGGGAACGGCGCAGAAACATCAACATCAAATGGACAGGATTGATCAGGCATTTGCATTTGGTCGTGAAGGTAATTGGGGAATCGGCGATGAGGTATACGAGCGAGATTGAGTGGCCGATGACCGGCGTGTTGGGCGAGTGATTGCTGGCATTGCCTAGGCAATCTATTTCCGTTTTCCGTTTCCCGAAGATAGACATCGCCGCTGAACACATTAATATCGCTCATAATGCCAGGCGCAGTACCATACCACTTCTGCAAGTCCTATACTAAAAATGTTCAATCTGGGTTTTAAATCTCGAATAGGTGGAAAGGGAGATGAAGTGTGCGATAAGATCTCTGAAGACGGGCTTTATAGGGCGCTCCGCCAAAACCAACGCGACCTCCATGACTTTGAAAAAGTGCTGTATTGTTGATATCCCAAGTACCAGTATACCTAGGCACTCACACCCCAAGTATCCAAACCACCTTTCATTCATCATCCGACCAGCGTTCCCCAAAGCAACCCCCCGTGAAACCTTTTGAGAATATTCCGATAGCCTTGTTTCGACTTAATACAGGCACCTATATACCATTTCCGAAGAAAAGTGCTACTACGGTATCAAAGAAGGCTACGGGTATTAAACCAATCTTATCAGCCGAGGGTTGCCTTGAATGCAATATATCGGGTTACTACCCGCTGAAACTGCATTTTCAGCGTTACCAAATCTGCCCCCCCACCAGCTCGCCTGCCGGAAGGCCCTCCGTAAACCATCCAACGTGCGAAATCGAGTGATCATGTGTGACTGCGGTTCTAGAGCCCTGCGCAAAACGTCCCTGGGGTTGGTTATTTCCCGAGAGACTAACAGGATTATGAGCCCACGCATTGGAGGCCTACACTTAAGCCTGGTGAGTTGTCACAACCTGCCATTGGAGTAAGATGGGTAGATGGGCCGCCGGATGCTCATCCTTCCAATCGTCAAAGGATTTTTTCGGGTTGCCAATACCATAGCGCCTACACCAGTGGTTCGCCGAGGCGGGGAACAGTGTCTAGAGGTACCAGTAGGTCTGAAAGACTTGAGGAGGCAAGTTGCCTCTTTGCATTCGCTCGGACCGTGGAACTCTAGTATACGTACAGTACAATACAAGTGGTGCCATAAAACATGAGTGTCCCAATAACTGGTGGTACTGTAGGTATCCGGGCAGCCCAGAAATTGACAAACAAACCTCATAAAACAAAATCCGGCTTCACGACGATGCACAAATGTCTAATCGCCTTCTACCGTCCAACCATGAAACATGGCTCTTTAAAAACCACGCCCTCCCACGGTTCGGGCGTACCCCTTTCATTGCTGCACTGGTACTCTTGCGAAGGTTTGCCCAGACATGAGAACGGTATGTTGGCAGCAAGTTGTTCTTATTGTGCGATTTTTCTTCTTCTCTTCTCTTTCTTTTGAAGATACCTTTTCCTCCATACGACGGCGTGTACCTTGAAACCCAAGAGCGGGGGCGGCATTACCTTAGCCCGACTTTCCTAACATCATACCTTATGTCCCGATCCTCCCGAAGCTAAAGCGCAGTTAGGAAAGTGAGATGCTGGAGTACACAGGTAAGCTCATATCCATAATATATTCCAGGCCATCCCCCGAGAAGTTAGTATGTCCAAGCGAGTACTGAATCAAGGACTTTCCAAGCATAAGGTCTACTACCGTGTCCGGGCCATGGGTGGGCTGCTATCGGCCCAGGATAACACTATATGTATTAATCTTATTTAGTGATCCATCATCTTTTTTCGTTCCTGTGTTGTATCATACCAGTAGTTTGTGTCTTTAACCAAGTGACGGAAAGTGATGAGTATCATATAGTATAATATTTTGTGGCGTTATGCTCACAAATACCAGCAATTGAGCTATGATATTATACAAGTCATGACGCACCGCCACAAAATGCCCATCACTTTCCGTCAACCTGCGCTGATTGTGGCAAAAATTAGACCTAACTTTCATGGGTATCTGAATGCAGGGCTTTGGTTGCGCTCTCTTCTCGCATCTTTCTCAGCTCGATCGAAGATAGCCGATCACGATGCTATCATACTCGGGGATTACATGCATGCATGCATGCAGTGACTAATCTAATTAAATTTATACCCATCAGATTTTTCAAATAACGAGTTTGTTTTCTAATAGTCTCTCTCCCAGCCTATGACTTACCTTAAAGGTCCAATTATTATTAGATAAAACTCGGTCTAGAATTTCTCCAGGGGGGGCGAATGGTGGATTGGCCTTAGTAAGTGGTAGGAATACCCGAGCACTTGGCCACTTGAGATATAAGGGAATCCTAGAGTATCTAGGTTACTATCTCCTTTTTCGATCCGCACTCTGAAATTGTAGATAGCGCTGACCAGAATAAGGAGTGATTTGGAGTGTGGCTAGAGTTCTGAATTGTCATTCACAAATACTCGGATGACCCTATCTTACTAAGATATGAGTTCTGGGGCTGGAGATCTTTTCAAAAAAAAAAAATCAAATCAAATCAAATCAAACCAAGTCAAATGAGGAAATAGTGGGGAAATACTAGACCGACTGCTTCTGGGTCATGGAGGACACAAGAACCTCGACGAAGCGTGGTCAGTCAAGCATAATCCTAGGCTCCGCCATGAGTATAGTACATCCCCGGGCTCTCTTGTAATACCCATCCTAGTAGTACCTTTTCAGTTAGCTAATGAAAGCTTATTGAATTCTCAATAACTCCTGTTTCACTTTTCTCACTTTTTATCGATAAATGATAAGCTAGGGATTCAGGGAATGGAAAGGCGTTTTTAGGAATATTGACTTTCGGGAGAGCTCGGTGGTTTAGAATTAGGTGTGCGATGGAGGGAAGAATAGTTAGTTGTTTGGGGTTAACCTGCGAAATATATCCCTGTCTGTTCCTTTTCCTAGAGCCCAAACGACGCAGCTGGTTGCTTGGGCATAAATTGATGANNNGGTGGCATTGATATCTATGTTTTAGCTACGGCTTTTCGGTTGTTACACCTTCCTAATCATCAATACGGGCCTAAGTATTACAATACTATGGTTCAAGACGTTCTATTGTAGACTAAATATTTTGTAACGGGGGACGCCTTGGCATACCAGATTATGGATTTAAGTTCGATCCATGTTGATAGTATGATATACTGGTAGCTGCTAAAATTGCCAAGAGGGAAGTTGACAACATTCTATCAGCAGGCACGTATTACTAAGCCAGGGAGCGTCGTCTGGGCTCCTGTTTAAGGTTTGCCCGACCATATTAAGTCCCTTTGCTAGTGAGTTAGTAAGTTGCTACCTGCACGGTAGTCTGTGGGTAATGCATGGGTCAAACTCGGATTAAAGTTTCACCACGCCACCATGACTGCGACGTCCCCGGATAAACACCACGACTCACTCCCACTCCCACCCCAAGTTCTCAATCACGACAGTTGCAACCAAACATTCATTCCTTCTACAACCTCCTTAAATTAAAATTCATGTTGAAACCCATCCTTCCTCCTCTGAGGAGTACTTGTCTCCACCATGTACTCCCCAAGCGTGCACTCCACATCACCTCAATAAACAAAACCTTGTCGCCCACCGACAAGCTATGGATCGCACCATCAGATGCTGACCCCTCCATACGAGTCTACACGCTTGCGTCCCGCCCCCCCCGTCTCCCAAAGCCAGCAACCGCTGAGATGCTCCCGCAGATATGCCGGGGCATAATCAACTCGAATCCGAACATCTCCCTTTCCTCCGCTCTCCGAAAGGTAGCCGAGCGGGCAGGGTATACCTGGGAGGAACACGGGAGTTGTGGAAAGAGTACGTTAGTAGTAGTCGTCATCCCTGAAGCGAGGTAGCAGTCAGTCAGATTGCCTCAGAAGCTAAAACGAGGATACACAGCATTGCTTTCGCCGCGAGAACAGGATTCCAAAAAAGTAGAGGACGCCCCCACGCTACTGGTCCTCCCATCCCCAATGGCTGCCGTGGGTCCCTCTGCTGCTGCACTCCCAAGAGAACTAATAGAAGGCACCTGCCGCGACCTCTCGGACCTAAGCTGCCAATTCAGCCCCGTCCTACCTTTGCTCCCAACGATAGAGAAGGGGATATATATCTCAGCCCTGTGGAAACGCCTCCTCCCGCTCTTCAAGGGAACCCTCTGTGCAAGCATACACAAGATTCTACCGAGCGAGGAGCGAGAAGCACAGATTGAAACGCTGGAGCACAGATTCGAAGTATTCGGGAGCATCACCATGGTGTTCATCCATGCGGAACTAACGGACGAGAACAGCCTTGCATTAGTCTCGAGTGAAGTTGAAGGTTTGCTAACCCCTGTTGCCTCTACCCCTTGTGCAAGTGCTTAATAGTGATAGAATGCGACTACACAAATGCCTCGAACGGCCTCTGGTCGCCCGTTCTGGCGATCCTGGGCAATGGTCTGTCGTTCCAGTACTTTATTTACAATTCCATCACAGCGCCGACAAAGGTTTCTGCATCGAAAGTGTTCTCGGGCCTTCGACAATCCCCCTACGAGAGCGGGCCCAAAGAGGATAGCGTGGAGGGGGTCTTGCAGAGAATGTACTATGTCTTCCTTTGCGGGTACATCAACGGGATCAAGGCACAGATTCGGAGGCTTTCGGTGGTTTATGGGGAGAATGACAGGACAGGCGAGGCACTGAAGAGGGCGCTGGAGGAGGCGGAGAAGGCTTTGGAGGTTGGGAAGGAGGCCATAGACGGCATTGCGAGTGTGAAGGAGGGAGTGGAAGCCTTAGCGAGAAGGTCAGTACTCTGATCACCGTGACCTACGTTACTACCATAAGTGCCGGTACTCGGATAGAAGATAAATGCGCTGGACGTTGGAATCCCCTTCCCGGCTGCGCGAGGGAAAACACCCCAAACTCAGTCCTCAATTGCGACAAGACAAGAGTAATGCACGGCGCCTCACAGGGAGAACCACAACATCCTAGCACATTTATCTTCCGTCCGAGTTTTTACGGTATCTTGATCTATAGGGCTAACTTGTGTCTAGTGCGTATTATTTACGTGAAGTCACTTCAAAACCGGAGGGGGTCGACTACCAATAAATCCCCCAGGAACGCCCAAGTGCAGTGCAGCAGCGAGTTCGAGCACAGCCCAGCACCACCACCCACTCATCCTCCAGCAACCTCCCCCAAAAAAGCACATAATAACCCACAACCGCCCGTAAATACAATACAGCACAAAGCAACGCAAAAACCTGTACCATAGCCATCCCCACTCTCAATTCCTTCCTTTTCTCCTTGGGGAACAAAGCATAGACAACAAAACACATGTACAGTACAAGAACTTAATAAATTTTTATTATAAATACCGTGCCATATATTAGAACCTATACCATAACACAATATACAATGCTAGCATCTAGCATCCAGTAAAGCATTCGAAAACGAGACAAGGTCTTTTCAGACTGTTTTGGGTGATCTTATAATAATAGCTCCGTATTTCCAGATACTGATTGCCAGACATAGGCATCATACCAGTGATGATACCCGTACCTTGCAATACTATACAATATAATACAATACCCAGACTCTGCTTCTCTTCTATCCCCATTTCCCTACCACAACTTGCGTATTTACCGGTGCCCCCTACAACAAAGTTAGCTCCCAATGCACCAACTACCGTACCATATCACGAGCAGCTCGGGCTCGTATCATTCAAGCACAAGAAGGAAGATACTGTAATACGATCATCAGATATTGCGTTATAACGGGAGCGTAAAATTAGCTTAGGGTGATATAGTACGGATACCAACCTATATGCGCGGAAGGGTAAGGGTGATAATTAATTTTATGCTATGATATTATATACATGCCGGTATGTTATATACCTGGTCGGGAGGAAAGCTCATATCACGTGCTAGGGGCTAGGAGGGAGGGGTAGGGAAGTACTGTACTGTACCCTATCCTCATAGTCCCTCGCTCGGTATGGGGGTTTTCGGCGTAGATGGAGGTGTCAGTTCCTGAGGAGGAGGAGGAGGAGGAGGAGGGTAGTTGCTCTTGGTGACCGTAGGGGCTTGAGGGACTGGGGCCATGGAAGCTGGGAAGTATCCTCCGTTATTGGAGTGTCCATCCCATCCAATGATTTTTGGAGCGCCTTTTTTCTGCCGGCTGATACCCCCGGGCTTCTTTAATCCTCCTGCAGCGCAGACTAAGGATAGCACTATGCAAATCAATAGAATCACTAGTGGAAACCACACGCATATGAACTTTAACTTCAGCCGGAATTTCAACACCATTAAAGCACTTTTTTATTTATTAATAAACCTTTATTCGGTTGCCAATTATCCAGGTACATTAGCAAACTTGAAACCCGACTCAAACAAACTGGTCCGTTCTCACACCATCTCAGAGACCTATCTAGGCTCCAAACAACCCATCCTCCGCGCCTTAGTTTTACGCTAAGTTGCTGAGAAAGTTAGCCTACAGCTCATCCGGCGAGAATTGGAAACTGTATCCATCGCAGACACAACTACACTCCTTCTTAGGAGACGGCGCGGGAGAGGGAGTCGATATCACAACGCTGTCGACGGGAAGGTAAGTACTTGCGGCAGCGACTGGCGATGTCGCCATGGCCACTGAGGTTCCGGGAGGCGCAACGGGTTTTACCTCCTCAGCCTTGGATGGAGGGCTAGCCTCCATGGCAGCCTTCGTCGGCACGATAGTTTTGGGCGCCTTGGCATCCCCCGCGGGGCCATCCGCAAGGGTGTTTGCCTCACCTGCCTTCGCCGTGTTCATCGCGGCTGCTTTAACCGGCTCAGGTCCGACTGGGCCACAGTTGCCGATTGGAGATGCTGTTTTAGTAGATACGTTTTCGACATCCTTCCCAGGGTTGGGGAAAACCACGTCCGTACCCCCCACAGTAGTACATCCATTCCCAATGTTTGCCCGGAAAATATAAGGATAGGACCCCCCCATTCCACTCCCGCCGTCGGTGATCGTAACGGATGCACAGTTCATATACATCTCTCTGTTTCCCTGATTGTTAAACCAAGTCCAAGCAAAGACCGCCGGACCGCTTATTGTCTCTTTGGGAACCGTGAAAGTGAACGGTTTGTTAGGAACAGGGCAACCACCAATGTATGACTTCATCACACGAAAGTTCTTTCCATTGTCCTCGGAGAGAGAAGCTTGGCAACTGCCACCCATATGGGCTGCGCCCCCCCCGATCGTGAAGGATTGAGTGCTGCCCGCTTTCCATGTTGCCACAGAAGCCCCGGCGGGCCCTCCAAGAGCGGAGAGGTGGCCCTTGCAGGGGTAGTTTGCGCCGGATCCATCGAGAGGGGCAGCGTAGTTGTAGTCAATCTTTCCTGATTTAGCGTTTGGATTGTCTTGTTGGTTGAGTGCGAAGGGGGAGATCAGTTGCATATGTCCATTAACTAGAATGGGAAAAAGGGAGAGAAGGATAGAGAGACGCATTGTGTAGGTATGGGAAATGTATTGTCGGGAAGGAATATATATGCGATATCTTCCTGTGTTGAAAAAATAGTGTGAGGTGCGTGGAGGAGCTGGTGACGGTCGGAGGGGAGAGGGGAGAAATTTCTTATCTTGGATATAGAGAAAACTTAGGGAATTCTATAGCCATATCATAATAGAAAAGACCGCGAAATGGAAAAGCCCTCCAAGGAGGTGTTCGTCCGCCTTAGGGCCATGCATCTCCCGCAGTGTTTATGATAACTAAATTATTTGAAGTTTAACCCTAGTATCGTGTAGACGTCACGAAATACCATAATATTATGATGGAGAAACGACCCTATAACCCGTCCGTAGTCCCAACAACATCCATCACCATACTCTGGACTTATTGCAACTTGCCTTAAGGATGAATTCCTAATTTTCCCAGCAGCCAAGAGACGGCCAGAGGGAATTAGAAGTTCACTGCAGCTCGGGGCCACGTTGAATTTCTTGAGTGATGGCGTCCTGATGCCTCGCAGAGGTAGAGTAGCAAACTATTGACCTTTGTGTTGAAAATATTCGATGCGGAGGTAATGATCAACGGTGAGGGTTTACAGCGGAATGGAACGGCTTAAGTGGAGACACAAGGTTTGTATTAAGCGGGCATGAAAACCATGATTGATTGTGATAAGTTGATGAAAGGACAGACTTGATGAGAGTTGTGTGAAGGAAGAAAGAAGAAAAGAGAGAAAGGGCAGGAAAGAAGGAAAGACAGGGGTGTGAAAACTTTTCCACAGCTTGCGCGTCCTGTGATTAGTGCGTACGGGCACCAGTTGCGCCCTTGAAGTGCGGGTACATCCCGCATCAAGTGCGGCCATACACTGTGATTTCCAACACCTTGGCTCCATGGCTATCCGGGTGATATCCTATGATGGAGCTGAAGTCTTAGTGTCACTCATCTGCATCAAGCCAGCACATGAAACCTCCTGCTCGCTTCCATCCAAACCGCGAGCCTGATTATTCCATATCCGGATCTCAACCCTACAGTGGAAGCGAGATACGGTACGCTACCTGCTCCGTTCATACAGCTGTGAACGCTGTGGCAAAACTCAGCACAAGTGGTCACTCGCTCAGTCAGACGGCTCCAACCAGGAAGGCCATAGGTTCCTAGCGACGTCGGTGATCCAAAGGAACCCCTCTTAATTTCAAGAGCGGCGCGCTCAATAAAAATGCAGGAGTTTTTTTGTTGTGATGTAAAGCGGTTAGTTTTCCCATAAACTGTTCCGACTTTTGTATCTAGAATGGCAAGTTAGTAATACAACAGACTTTATGGCCTGAAAGGCCGGATTAGGTAAAGTGAGACGGAAGAAAAAAGGTACGGTACTGGACGGTATCGTCTGAACTTCACAATCATCGGGGTGGATGTGGGGTGCGGAAATTAAGGTTTCAGGGGGAGCATGAGTCAATACTGTAGTTATCTTTTTTATTTGGTCCCACACTGACCGCTGTTCGCTTTATGCATTATGTATCCCCACACTTTCCCCAGCAACTACCGATAGTACTCGGGTACCGGTACTGGCAAACAGATGATAGATTAGATCTATTTTACAGCGCCGGCATCATGACATGTTTCCGTATGTTAAGGCCATGAAGGGAGATAGGTTACCCTTTTGGATGTCCGGATGGGGGCGCGGCTAGGTGTGGTCTGTTTGCCTTTCATCTGGCCCATCGAATCGTTTCGAAACGTGTGGGGTGAGAGAAGAAAGGCAAAAAAACCACAATCCCAAAGTGCCTATCCCGCGATTGCAGTAAGTGCAAACCCCTATTCAATTTTGCACAACGTTTTGGGGTCTCCTCACTGTGAATGTCTTTTTTTTTTTTTTTGTCGCTACTGGACGGAGTTCCAAGCGACATCTGTCATACGAGCGCTTATCTGCAAAGTACTGATACATGTGGATGGGGAAATACAGTACAGTACTCCTAAACTGAATCAATCTTCAAGCTTACTGTACTTGGTAGCACATTCACGCTGTGATTCTTCTCCAAGACTTTTACATGTAGACTTTGAGATTACAATGGCTTCAGCTCTGGAATAAGGTTTTGGATAACTTTGGTTACCATGGAATGGCACTTTGAAAACCCCTCAGGCGTGAACCTTGCCCGGTTGGGGTTACTTCTACGAGTATGCTTAAATTTAGGTTGGTCAAGTCTAGCACCAATACCGTACAAGTGCAACTGCCTATACTCAAGCAGGGCGCCGTGTTTTAGCCGTGCACAATTGAGAGGCCAATCGTTTGCATAACAGAGCTTTTCGACGGCGACAGCCGTTGGGCAGAGCACAGTACCGGTGCTGCAGCTGTGATCTGACGAGACATTCCAAGATGTGCTCAGCCTCAGGGGCAGAATGCGGATTATTGGCTCTCAGATAAAATGACCATTCCGTTGTCCAGGTTCAAAGGCCTCGAATCGGCTTAACATTCCACTCCCCTTTTTCTCCTTTCCTGTGATACCGATACCAAATCTATGGGAGTAGACAGCTGTTTATTCTTGACGTTGAGGGGTATTGTTCTGTGCATTGGAATGGGCTGCAAGGCGATACGAGTTCAAAGCGATAGTACGATAATAATCAATCCGTGCGCATATCTTCTCGATGGGTGAGTGTGACTATGCCAATCAGTACCGGTACTGTATTGCCGCGGGGTGAAAAAAAAAAGGTCCCAGTGCAACGTTGCACGGGCGCTCTGAACCTCACGACCACATCCCAGACGCCATGCCAAGTCTTCATCAAAAACCTCCACCCTTCAACCATCTACTTTTCCGTCATTTGTTTGCCTGGCTTGGCTCGTCTCTTCTCATCTCCACACACCATAACCATGGCTTGCTGAATCGAAAAGTATGGGTCCCTTGAGAGTTATCTAATTTGACGCGCTGACCACTCAAACCCGTGCTCAGCCAGAACATCCTAAGGCCAGCAATATTTCGTTGTGTGTTTGTGCATCACTGTTTTCAGTCGAATTACAGTAACTGGAGATGGTGATGGCCTTCGATAGGGGCACCCAATAGCATCATCTGTTACGATTTTCAAGTTCCACCAGGAAATTACTTATCGGGTATCCTGGTAGGTGGCTGCTGGCGTAGTACAGTGCTCGAGTAGCCTACTCACTTTTCACCTTTGTACTGTAACCGTATGCGGTGTGGTGCTCGAGTACCGGTGCATTGCGATTTGGGCGAAAACGGCCTTTACTGAAAGAGGTTTGCTGAGGCTGAAGGGGGTGAGGTTGGAATTTTCACTGGGAAAAAGCTTGGGGCACACAGTCTCGCATGTTGCAGCTATCCTTCGAGTAGTTTTCTATTGGTCACCAAAGCGAATGCCCTCCCACGGTTTGAGTTTGCACCTTATCTGCAAGGGACATGGGCAATGGTTGGTGATATCGCAGCCTCTAATGCCTTCTCCTTTTTATCTATAAAATGGTCAAGAGTTTTGGTCATATATAAGTTGGCTGCTCCCCCGCCTCTCTACCACTTTCCTCCTCACCCACTATTCATCGGTAGCCCGAAATCACTCCTTTTTTCCAGCTTCCGGTTGTCTATACCAAAATCCCTCCTTTGAGGATAGTCCTTCTTTTAAGTCTTTCTTTTTTACAAATATCAAATTCGCAATGATCTTTAATACCGTTACCTCTGCGGCTTTATTCGCCACTGCAGTCTCAGGACTCGCCATCACCCCTACCGGCGATGCCAACACTTTGGCTCAGGCAATCCTCGGCTCTAGCCCTGGAATCAAGCTTGTCTCCGCCAGTTATGCTGGTTCTCCCGACAGCTCCGGTACTTACACCGATGGCCCCCAGGGAATTCGTAACGCCGCCGTGCTCACCAGCGGAAATGCTGTCGACACTATCATTGGGCCCGGCACCAACGCCGATATCAGCAAGTCGAAGGGAACAGCAGGGAGCCCGCTTTGCAGTGCACTTGCCGGCGGTGCTTCTTCTTACGATGCCGCAGTCCTCACCATGAACGTCGAGCTCCTTTCCGGCTTCACAGGTTTCTTCACCGAGTTTATCTTCGCTTCAGAGGAGTACCCCGAGTGGGTTGGCTCCCAATTCAACGATGTGATGGGTATCTACGTCGATGGCAAGCAGATTGCGTTCGATAGCACGGGTGCTCCCATCACTATCAATGGTCCCTTTTTCATGAGCGACAAGGTCCTCGTCCCTCCTGGTTCGGGGTCCAGCTTCGACGGGTCCACTCCTATCCTAAAGTCTGGTCATGTTGCCCCAACCGGAGCTCACAAGATTGAGATTGCTATCTGCGACATTGCCGATCGCCTTCGTGACAGCTCCGTCTTCGTTACTCTTGGTGCATGTACTGGTGAGTGCAAGGAGGGAACAACCGTCTCCCCCTGCGCAGGAAAGGGTGGTGATTCCGATGGCGATGGCATCTGCGACGATGTTGACAACTGCCCCAACGTCCCCAATCCCGATCAGAACCCAGCTGCTTGTGCTCTGCATGGAACTGGAATCAGTGGAACTGGTATCAAAGGGACCGGAACTGGTGGTTCCGGCCCTATTGTCACACACCCTCCTAAGTATGGCAACACCACCGTGATTGACACTGCGACTATCACTCCTCCTTGTGTCACCCTTACCTCGATGGTCACCAAGACTATCACTACATGCACACAGAAGACTATCTGCCACCCCACGGTTACCGTTGAGCCAGTCACTTACACTTCAACTATTTCCTTGACTGTCACCACTCCTTGCTCAACCTACACTGTAAGTCTATTGTTCTCGTCCTATTCAGTTTCAGCACACATCACATACTAACATGCATTACAGGTCTCCAAGTGCCCAGGTGGACCCGGCTCTCCTTGCTACACCTACACCAACACTGTTACTCTCGCCCCGGTGACCACCTATAGCCACACAGCCGTTGTTACCAACACCTACAAGTGCCCCGGTGGACCGCACTGCCCAGCTACCATCTCCAGCACCAGCATCGCCACTGTCCACACCTGCCCTGGTGGAACTAACTGCGCTGTTCCCTCAGTCTCTACTGTTACTTACAAGTGCCCCGGAGGACCCAACTGCCCAGCTTCCGTCACAACTACTTATACCTGCCCTGGCGGACCCAACTGCCCAGTTGTCACTTATCCCGCCGGATGCCCCGGAGGTGCCCACTGCCCACCCGTAGGCACCGCCCCAGTCCCCGCGACCACCTCAATTGCTGGCTGCCCAGGTGGACCCGGATGCCCACCTATTTATGGGTCTGGCAATAAGACCACACCTACCGTTCCCCAGTACACTGGTGCTGCCGGACGTGTTGGTGCAGGTGCTGCTGGTGTTGTTGGTGCAGTCGGTGCTTTCGCAGTCCTGCTGTTGTAAGAGAGCAGAGCCGGTAATGATTTTCTGATTTTGAATTTGGCGTAGGGGTTTTTGTAACGAGGACGAAGAAGCGGAGGAGGGGAATAATTATGTTCTGTTAATCATTCGAAAAATATTATTTTTAAAGAATCACTTTATTTCCTAGTTATTATCTAGAGGTTTATGGTTCTTTCCAGCTTTTCTATCTAGACAATTCTGATATCGCGAGAGTGTGATACAAATCGTATAATCACCCATCAAACCAAGAATGGGCTTGGAAGATCCAGACTAGGAAAGCGAGTGAGCGATATCGGACAGGGAGGGGAGGTACTTAAAAAAATCCATCGGATTACTCCAGGCAGGCAAGTATTCGATATTAGAGGCCGTGGTTGCATGGGCGCTCAAATACGCATGGATTTTTGCCATATGCTCTGTGAATCCTTGCTGCCAGGTGCTCCTTGCCTGCTGCGAGTATGCAACTTTCTCTTCCCATCGATTCTATGCACTAACCAACCCAAATCTCCCCTATTCCGCCCATGTCGGGCATCACTAACTCGCGCCTGCGCTAGCTTAGGGGGCGCAGCGAGTGAAGCGGACCGAGTGAGCACTAGTGATGTGATGTGGTACGATACGCAAGCACTGATTTATTTATTTCTTGGCATTCAGGTACAGCCGCACTCCTCTACGGTTCCCCTACTCGCAATTACAAGTAAACAACGTTTGTAAACACAACTGCTGTTGCACACTGCCAAAATCCAGCTTGTTCCTCCAGATAGCGTCAGGAAATAGTGGACGTGCTCACAAACGTCGTTCAATTATGTACCGATACTCATGCCACCTTATTGAAGTCGCGCCCATTTCGATGGGCCAACGCCGAAAGAAGCCGTGACTTCGCTCTGGCGGGCCTGCGCGGGGGACTGGAATACCCTAACGGGACCCCGCGCCAAGGCAACTAGAATTTGGATTAAGGGGGCAAACGGAACGAAAAAGAGAGATTAAAAAGAAAAAAAAACTATCTTTCAGCCCTCTACTATATGGCACTAAGACAGAGAAAGAAAAAAAGTTCAACAAAAGCTTGCTACTGTATGTAGAAGATGCGACACCTAGACGGGGCCTTTCTTGGCAAAAAGTTCAAAAATTCATCCAATTACTAGTCCAAATTGAGTATAAGTCAGGCCTGAATGGGAATTACTACCGGTAGTGCCTTTTGCTTGTACAATATTGGTGGATTTTGTCTGGTTTTAATGACTTTGTATGGAGTTCAAAATTACCTCCTCCCATATAAATTATTTCCTCTATCTCCTCAACCAAAACACAAGATTTTTGAGAAATTAAACCTTAGAGTTACCCTCTGATTGGTTATCTATTGGTATAAGGATTTGTATTTAGGAATAGTTGTGGTGCCAGTGGTCGAGTGTTGATTCATTTCTTGTTTGGGTGGTTTTTTGGGGCCCCGTCTAAGTGTCGCACAGCATAGCGTGAGATCCAATTGTTCGGTTATTACGGTATTCTGTGCTGTAAAGTACCGGTATCATATCACGAACTTTACTTCCCCGGTTATCCCGTGTGCCCTGCTGTACTGTACCCGATGAGATCCGGGGTTTTTTGGCCATCTAGGGTGGGATAGCGGGGTGGGACCGTGCTCGAGTACGGGGTTTTTTTTCTTTTCTTTTCTTTTCTTTTCTTTTTTTCTTTTTCGGCTGGTCTTCTTGGTAAAGTTAATTTGTAGTGGTGGCTGTCTTGGCCGTTTTGTGTGATACAGTAAAGGTGTATCATACGATATCCCTTTTTGTAACTTATCTGCTTGACTGCTGGAATAGTGGGAATTTTGATGTCCCCCCCTGTGAGTGTCTGAGATATAGGTTAGTAAGCAACTTTTGCCGATTACTACAGACTCGCTGATGTGCAAACTTCAGACCATAGCTGATATTGGCTATACGATTGTGCATAGATCATCATCACTGAAGAATACCGGTACTGAAGTAGCACCTTAAGTTAGTCATCTGCGTTTTAGACATTGACGGAGGCGGCATAAAAATTTCCACAGTCTTAGGGGTTAAGGAGAGAGAGTACGAGTATTTGTGATGTGTGATGCGAGAGGGAAGGAATTGGGAGGTTGTCCGGTATCTTTCTCTTTTTTCTTTTTCTGTTCCCCTGTATTTCGTGTGGGAAAAATAGAGTTTTTGGGATATGGGAATGTGAGGTGGGTATTGGGTTATGGCTTGTTTGCTTGTTGCTCGGGTGGGTGGGTTGT
>QOVD01003509.1:0-253187 GCA_003521225.1 Tuber microsphaerosporum | reverse complement strand
TTTGGCCGGCCAACTGGATAGACTGGCGTCTCTCGCGAGGAACGAGCAGACAATGGAGGTGAAGTGAGGCGGCACTGGCCTGCTTGCAACTTCACGGGCGCTGTTCGTATTTCAAAATTGCCAAGTTTTCCCGAATTAGTTACGTCCTCTTAGTTGGTTGGGGATACAAGGCGGGATAGGTTCGGGTTTGCCAAATGCCGACAGAAAAAGAGCAAGAAGGCCGCTGGGTCGCCTTCGAGCATCCATTGCCCGCGCAGATGATGGCTATCGACGGCACTTGGCGTCGCGCCTGCATGCTTAAGGATGTTTCAGACGTCGGAGCCAGACTTCGAGTTGAGACCTCGATTGAGGGATTGACCCTCAACGAGTTCTTTCTTCTGCTTTCCTCCACCGGACTGGCCTACCGCCGTTGTCAGCTCGACCGGGTCAACGGCGAAGAACTGGAGGTCAGCTTCCTCCGTCAAAAAGCTAAGGCCAAGAGATCCTCTGACAGGGACTGAACCATCGTCTCTGGAGTTTGCCGAATTTTCCCGGTAGCTCGGGAACTTTCTCCTTGTGTGCACTTTGTAACATCCAGTGCTCGTGCGCCAGGGGAGACTTTGCCGAAATGCTACCTATAGTCCTGGTGATTGAAGACGACGATACGATCCAGGGCATCGTCGAAGATACTTTGAGCGAGGGGGGCTTTGAGGCCGCCATCGCCACGACCGGCGAGGAAGCGGTGACGCTGCTCAAGGGGCGGCTTGTCGCCTACCGCGCCCTTGTCACAGACATCAATCTCTTGGGAAGGTTCAGCGGCTGGGAGGTCGCGCGGGCGGCACGCGATGTCGATCCCAATTTTCCCGTAGTCTACATGTCGGGCGTAGCAGCCCACGAATGGCCGGCACAAGGTGTTCCCAACAGCATAATGCTCCAGAAACCCTTTGCGCCGGTGCAGCTTACGACTGCGATCTCTCAGCTCCTTAATGGGCTCTCGGTGGTCGGTTCGAGCAGGGATTGAGGCAAGTCATGACGCAAGCATCGATACTCCTTGTCGAAGATGAAGCGCTCATTCGAATGATGCTTGTCGCGATGGTTGAGGAATTGGGGCACAGAGTCATCGCCGAGGCGGGAAGCGTAGATGAAGCGCGACCTCTTGCAGAACGCGAGAGCTATGATCTCGCGATCCTCGACATCAATTTGCAAGGCATCAACGTGCAGCCAGTTGCCGAGGTAGTGAGGGGCCGGGGGCTGCCCTTCTTTTTTTTGAGCGGGTACGGAAGTGCAGGTCTGCCCGACGGATTTGAAAAAATGCCCGTGCTCGTCAAACCCTGTACGCCGGATGCGCTCAAGCACACAATCGATGCTGTCCTACCGAACGGAGACAGACCTCGGGGAGCAGCGTAAATTTGGGGGGCCTAAGGGACGGCCGCCCAAGTCGTTCAGGGCACGAGGTCTGGCATATACTCATGCCGAGCTTCGTTCTGAACTGTCACAAGGCACCTCAGTGTCGCCAGCCGTCCTTGTCGACTTCCACGCGAAAGCCCTCTGGCATGCCGGCACTTCACCCTCGCTCAGTCACGTTGCAGGCCGGGCAGGGCGCCAGCGCCACCACAGGTGCAGGCACGCGGGCCGTCCCAAGGGAGGAATCAATGAGCGTCTTTGTTTACGTGAACACCGCGAAACAGATCGGTGACGTCGAGCACCTCAAGATCTTTGCGACCGAAGACGCTGCCAAGGATTGGCTTGATGAGAACGACCCCGAGGGGGTGGCCTTCGAGTACGAGGTGTTAGGGTCCGCCACCGGCAACCGAGGGGCCTCCGACTGAGGCGGCCTTACTCGTCGATCTCGCGAAGCTTGTCTTCCAGTTCCCGAACTAGGTCTTTGATGCGCTCGGCCGGCTCTGGATTGTGAGCAAAGCGCCGGGCTATTTGCCGATAGCGGAGTATCCGCATTTCCAGCTCAACGCGCTCGTTCCTGGACTGCACGGCACCCACCAATCCCATCACCTTTCCTTAAGCATGCTGGAACAGCCGTTTAGTGTCGATTTAGGGCTGCCGACCGGGCGGTACTGGGCAGTTCGGTTGTGGCGCCGCGGGCTCCGCCTGCGGCGGGCGTGGCGCAGTCGTCCGGCCGGACTTCAACTGAACGCCGCGGGGCCAATCGGTGGCATGGGGTATCGGTAGGCACCGTTTGGAACAAAGGGCCATCCAGCTATAATTGCTGACGATTCTTCATGGAGGCTCATCAGCTGAAATGGCAAAGGCATCTAAGCTCGTTGCAGCCAAACGTGGCAAAGTTCTTTTGGTGAGGCGGCGGTCGGACGGCCTGTGGATGTTCCCGGGCGGCCGGAAGCGTTCGCGCGAGTCCGAGAAGGACTGCCTGCGGCGGGAGATCAAGGAGGAGCTGCCCAAGCTGAAGCTCGGCAGGATCAGCCTGTGGAAGGAAGTGACGGCCAGGAATAAGCGCTCCGGTCGCAAGATGAGCGACGCGATCTTCATCGCCAAGGGCGCCAGGGGCAGGCTCGCGATCGGCGACAAGAAAGAGATCGACCGCGCCGTGTGGCAAAAGCCACGTGCGGTGCGCCTGACGGCAACATCACGCTTTATTCGCGACCGGCTATTTCCTAGAAAATCGAAACGGTGAATTACGGGCCGAGGCTGGGCGGCCTTTCGAGGAGCAGATAGAGGCAGACGCCGCATTCAATACGACGTTCTGGAGTAGGCCGTACCGGCGGGCTTCTTTTTGCGCACTCTGCACAACATTTGTGCTCAACGATCGGCGCGCAAGGGCGTTCATAGTTCGTGCGGGTCCTTGGTGCGACACCTCGTTCGCGCGAGCCTCGCGCCATCCATCCGCGAGCCCCCGCTCCCTAACGGTGGGCGGGGGCTTTGCTTTGGCATCCGTTGGACATCATGTTCCATGCCCCTGTTTTCGTTCAAGCTCATCAATTCCCACTTTGTCGCGGATTTTGGAGTGCATGACCTGCCGAGCGAAACGGACGCACAGATAGAGGCAATCAGGCTTGCTCGGTCACTGCGCGAAACTCGCCCGGAGCTGGTCGGCCTTCGCTATTCGATCTTCGTCAGTGACGATGATGGCAGAGCCGTGTGCACCATTCCCCTGGATGTTATCTTATGACGGGGCTGATCGGGCCCGCCAGCGTGAACGGGCGGCCGTCTTTAGCCCCTGAAGCGGCCGCTTCCACCTGAATTTGTAGGACAGATTTTTTTCTAACCTGAGTTAGTTTTTTCGATGCCCAGTGTCGACTAACCCCAATTTTTCTGCGCGTAGAGCAAGGGGTCGGCCTGGTGGTTCAACAACTGAGACTGGAGGATTGGGCCTGGCAAATCGCCGCCGACGTGTATCGCTTGAATCTGTATAGCCGACTCACGGGACGAGCGGCCCCGGGGGGCGCCATATCAGACGAACAGCTTGCCAGAGCAATCCGCGAAAGCTTCACTCAAACGAACGACGCTGCTTATCGCGAAATGGTTGAGTTGGCGACCGATGCCGCTATATCGGCCTACGATCGCGTCGTCTCACGCAATGTCAAACAGGCGCGCGCTCAAGTAGCGAACTAACGGCTCGTCGGCGGGCGTGGCTTCTGGTCGCTTGGGAGACGCGCTTTTCATGCGTCAATCCCGCTCCCGACCGGGCCGCTGCGGGTTACTTCGCGCTTGGCTGGACTTCATGGCTTGCTCAACCTGATCGGCGAGCGTGATAAAGTGTTCGTGCAGCTTGCCGTACAAGTCGCGCTTGACGCTATCTGTCGCAAGATCACGGATAAGCGCCGCCTCTGCCGCGTCTTTCCGGAGCTTTTCGAGTGAAGCGTGGAAGTCCTTCATTTCGGTGGTTGCAAGCCGGGAGACCGGGCCCAATCGTCTAAGTGGTTTGCCACCTCGGCTTGTCGCGCCTTCTTAACGAGAACGTCACGCTCTGCACCCGGCGGGAGTTTAGCGGCTCGATCTTCGAGCCGCTTCGCCCATGCGGACAGGCGATCTTGAAGCGTAAGCTGTTGCTTGAAACGTCGCCGCTTTTGCATGGCGCGCTCCTTTCCATGGGGAGGAAGGCGGGAGCGCTGTGATGGGCGATCTCATCACAGATGAAAGCCACGGGTCCGTTCTGTGATGGCGGTAAAACTACAACCTCCCGGCTTCGGTTTCACTATCAAATGTTAACCTTGGATGGGCCCGCCAGCGTGAACCGGCGGGCCTCTTTGGAGCAACCTGAGCAATATTGAACAGCGAGACCTTTCGCGGTGTGCTCGGCTTTTGTCTGGACGCCCTGCGAAGCCGTCTCGCGCTGCGTTCTTCCTCCAAAGGTGGCCCTGGCTCTAGCCCCGGCCGAGGCCACTTTGCATCGACCGGTGTTTCGGTATTTCCTTTCGCTGTTGAAGAGGCCAGCAAAGCCGCAGCAAGCGTCGCGCTTGCCGCGTGGACGACGCGCCGCCGCGATATCGAGGTTTTGGTTTCCATGATGGCCTCCGTGACTTTGCGCAACGCGCGGAGCAAGGCCATCGTTGCTAAAACCGAGGACGCCGGTCCTGCCGACGTCGTTGAAAGATACTTATTTGGACTGACCAACACTCGGCGCCTTGCCGAGCTCCTTGGCCATGTCGAGGTGATGCTTGAGCGCCGGCAGCGTTTTGCCGGCCCAATCCTTCAGTTCGGCACTGTCGCCGCCCTTGGCATAGCGTTCGAACAGCGACACTGCATCTTCGTGCGCGCTGACCTGGTATGAGGCGTAGTCCGAGCTAAAGTCCTTGCCGTTCGCGTTCTTCAGCTTGTCGAGCTTGCTCTGGTGGGAGCCGTCGAGCGTCGTCGGTACGGTAGCCTGAACTTTGCCGTCGCCGACCAGGCCTTTCAATTCGCCGCTGGTCTTGGTGTGGTCGGTCACCATCTTCTGCGCAAAGGATTTTTCCCGCGCGTTGCCCTTTTGTTCGGCGAGCTTGCTCGACTCGATCTCGAACATGTCGCTGATCGCGACTTCCTTCACAAAATCGGCGGTAGTCGGCGCGACGCCCAGCGTCGAATTGACACCAGTCTTTTCACCGAGCGACTGGGCTAGCGCGGGGCCTGCGAGAAGCATGCAAGCAGCGGCGATGATGGTTCGTCTCATGGTTCTGTCCCTCCAGATGGATGGTGGCCCAGCCGATGGGGGCTGCGCGACGCTGCCCCAACACGCCCTTAAGGGCGTTGTTCCAATCGGCTCATTCAAGCTAGATGCCCAGGGGACACGCCTGTTCGAGCCGATTAGTTCCGGCTTCAGGAACGCTTGTGGGCTGAAAGCTTTTCTTTCAGCACACGGGAGAGAGAGACATGAGCAAGGAAACACACAAAGACGATCCGCGGCAACAAGCCGAGCAGACGACGCACAAGCAGACCGACAAGCCTTGGAAGGGCAATCCGGAGAAAGAGCAGCGCAACGAAGCCGACCTCGATCTCGAACATTGGCAGAAGACCAACACACACTAGGCACGCTTATGGCAGTCAACGCGGGAGACTTATAATGAACATACGCCTATCGATAGCAACAGCGGTGCTCGTCTTTTCGACTGCCAGCGCAGTTGCGCAGCCCGCCGGCGCTCCAAGCGGACGAGGGGCGACCACGGGTGACCCCGCGGCAAGCTCGGCGGCGCCAAGTAAAGATCCGCGCGGCACCACGGGCCTGTCCCCTGGTTCGAGCAGCGGAGGTGGTACGTCCACTTCTGGCGGAAAGGACGACAACGGCGATCAGGGTCGCGACAGAATGCCCGACAGCAACATGACCGTTAGGCCCCAAAACCAGCGGCCGGAACGGCCGCGCTAACGCCTATGAGACCAACGACGGGGCAAAGCATCCGATGGCCGAAAACTTGGGTGTAGGGTTCGGTCCCCGGTCAGCTTCTTCAGTAGTCATCGATCACGGAGTCACCTGCCTTCACTTGTGGGAATCGTCGAAAATGCTATGCTCGGTTCGGCCTGCAAACTTGGCCTTGTACCGCGCTCCGACTAGCGACGAGAAGACCAGGCGAGAGCTCCAGACATCCTACCTAAGCGACAACGGTCCAGGTCGTCGCTCGCTTCCAAGGAGAAGCTCGTTAGATACGAGCGCACTTGGATCTCTGAGCAAGCATTCATCCAGGCACATGAGGGATTTCGCATCATTGAGCGAAGCCCGGATCCCACCGAGCGCGGCACGCAACAGTTCATCTTCGTGCGAGGCTAACTTTCATGTCAAAGTGGTTCAACCCGACGAAGGGCTACGGGTTCATTCAACCTGACAACGGCGGCAAAGATGGGTTTGTCCATATCTCGGCAGTCGAGAGGGCTGGTTTCACCTCACTCGCAGAGGGAGCCAAGGTTAGCTTCGACGTCGTGAACAATCGCGGAAAAGACTCGGCGGAAAATCTGCGCGTCGGTTGATAATCCGACCTTCGTTCAACGCGAATTCCTAAACAGAAAAGGCCGCAGCGGCGAACCACTGCG
Organism: Tuber microsphaerosporum; assembly: GCA_003521225.1. NCBI lineage: Eukaryota > Fungi > Ascomycota > Pezizomycetes > Pezizales > Tuberaceae > Tuber > Tuber microsphaerosporum. Next base: position 246,737 of record QOVD01003509.1, on the reverse strand, counting down.
GCCGGCCGGGTCAAAATGAAGACGTGATGCTCCAGCCCCGGCGAGATGTAGCCTACAGCGCGAGTGCCGGGGCGCTATGTCGTCGAAGTTACACCTCGGGACAATTAAATGCGTCAACTTTACTGACTGAGGAGGGCCCGCCGGGGCTGGCGAAGGCGAGCCCTCAACCCAAGGCCGCGAAAGCTCCGGCAGCCTTGACGGACGCAGTGGTCTGCAGCTGATCGGCGCAGATGCGAGCGTTAAAACAATATCGGAAATTGGCGGGTCGCTTCTGATCGATCGTGAACCAGCCTGCCTTCAGTTATCGCTGATGGCCGAGTCCGATCCCCAACACGATAGCCTTCTGACGTAGCGCTCCCTCGGTTCGCTTGGTCATCTTGGCTATTTTGACGACGGGCGTCCGTGCCTTGGAGTGCGCCTTCAGCTCCTTGATCTCGTCCTTCGTCCACTCGCGGCGGGTTGCTTTTTTCTTCTTGGCCACTCGGCGCTCCTTCAATGTTGAAGGCGCGGTCTAACAACATGGCGCAATATACGCAACAAACGCTCTGCGCACTTACGGAGATTTAATGCCGACAACGAACAGCTAGTTCTATCTATTTCGGCTGACACGCGGGAAAATGCAGAACCAGCAAGACAATCGAAACGGCGACTAAGGCGGTAGACGCCAAGACCACGACATCGAAGACCTTGCCGCTCGTTCTGCTCGGCACTTTGCGCCAGTGCATGGCAGTCTTCTCGCTCAGATTTTCGGCGCAGCACCAGCCCGGTCAAAGACCGGCACTTTTTCTTCGTCGTCAGGTGCTGCAGCAGATGGCGTATCTTCTGCCGCGTGCCGCAACGCTTCGGTTTGAGCGTCCAGGCCATCGACAGTTTCATTCGCCTGACTGCCGGAGTCGTGCGGTTTCGTCGGAACTTGGCCAGCGCCGGAACCAGTAACGGGATCCATTGTGCTCGACCCACGTGGCGTCCGATTTTTCTGTGTCATCGGAACCTCCCTGACGAGTCAATTTCTTCGCTCGCTGCAGGTTCCAGCCAGCAAAGTCCGCTAGCAATCGCGGCTATGTCGACGCCGCCGGTTGAAGATCTACTGGCCGCGGGATGGCAAATTGGCGCGGATCGCGATGCGCGCAACGCGGAGGTGGATCTACTGCACATGATGGAAGTCCAGCGGCGCCGCCCAGCCAGCGATGGCCGGCATCACATAGGCGGCCATCGGTGCTGACGACGGTGACCGCGGATGGCGTGACGCAGCGCGCGGTGCATCGTTGGCGGGAGGATCGGGCGGGGAAGCCGGTGAGGCCGCAAGGAGAGGCGCGGAGGAGGGCGGCGTGAGGTGGATGACGCGAGCCCGTTTGCTAGCGCCGCGGCCGCACGGACCCTGTCGTTTTGGACAGGTGCGGCCCGTCCCGATGTGGGCGCATGATCGCGGCTAAAGGACGGAGGACCGCGGCTATGCGATGTTACTACTTCCTAATCTTCCACAACGGCGAGGCGCAGACGGACCAGGTTGGCGAGCTATTTGGCTCTGCTGAGCTAGCGGTCCAACACGGCGCCCGTGTCGCTCGGGATATCGCCAGCGATCCGGAATATGACCGTGGTGCGGGTACGGTCGTGATCGTGGTTGACGACTCCGGTGCAGAGATCGAGCGGCGGGAGCCGAGGGGCGGGCGGAAGCCGTGGAGGTGAGGGGGCGGGCAGGCTGGTCCGACCTCTTCGGCGGGGGATCCATCGGCGCCGGCAACAAGCTTCCGTATAGCTACCTCTGCGATGTCGGCAAACGAGGCGGGGAGACGTTTAGAGAAGTCCGCAAGTAGATGGAACTGAAAGCAGCTTCTACCACGCGGGAACCATCTAAGACGTAATGCCGCTGATCGCCAATTTCCCCGAACGACGCTTCAGGCCCCCACTGAAACCCTCTACAATCGATCGTTAGATCGAGCGTGGATTTCGCTTGTCGAAGCCAGATCGGATGGAACGTTTCCTTGAAGTGGTCTTCTTTGAGAGAGACGGAAACATGCAGCGTGATCTCGTCCACCATGTTCTCGTCGGGCGTCCAGACCATAGCCTTAATGTAGTCCTTTGAGCTCTCGTGACATTCAAGCGTAATCCGCCTTATGGCCCCCAAAAACTTGGAGCCGCGGAATGCGAAGGTTCGAGAGTTTACCTCTGTCATGGAGGCATTGATGGAGCGACGAACGCGCGGCTCCTCCGGATTTTCATCTCGGTGTCCGCGAAATGGCCACTCGATGCCAGCGCGTACGGTGAGATCGGTGCTTTGGAGGATCAATAAGCAGTCTGACTCTTCCAGTTCATAGTTGAATGACTTGGGCCCCAATAGACGGATGCCTTTGTCGGCCCGTTCAACGGTTTGCGCGCTGTCGAACATCGCTACCGAACGCCGGATCGAATTTTGATGAGCCCGGTGACCGCGTCAGCTTGCGCCGCGCTTATCGCATAGTCCGCCTGCGAGATGTGTGTCTGAGCGGAAATATCCGGATGCATCATAGCGAGATAGTCTGACATTTTTGTCCGGAAGTCGCGCTTTTGATCTGGACAGGAACCCTCCAGCATAAGCTTGAAATCCTGCGCAGGAATTGCGGTCTTAACGACTTTAACAATCTCCTGGGCCAAACAGTCCCAGTATGCGTCTCTGGCTGTTATGGCGATCGAGTGCGCGCGCTCCTTATCGGCAGTGGTGAACCCGCTTGAAAGTATAGACAGTCCGATGACTGCAATCAGTTTTCTCATCGCGGCTCTATGTCCTTGCAAGCCCTCGGGACGACTCTGAAGATTAGTTCTGTTTCCGACCTCGATAATCATTCAAGTCCGCTTCTACAGCCTTGGCCGTTTTCGCAAAACCATCCGGATCGGTCGCCTCCTGGTGTTTCATGACGGCGTCAACTTCGGCTACGAACCTCTCCATTTCGTCATGGATCAAATCGTATGGCGGCTCTTCGCCGCGCGCTAAAAACTCTTGTTTTAGGTCCTCTTCGTATTGCCTTTTGGCGCAATCTCGAACGTCGTCTGCCATAAGCTTAAACGCGGCCTTCCAGGCTTCGAAGAGTTGGGGGCCGGTCAGATTATGGTGCTTCCGGCCGCGAGATAAGTAATCAGCGAGGCGGTCGGCTTGTTCGCTCGCGATGAAACCTAAAACGTCGTCTTTGATCGTTGGGTTTTTTTTCACTTAAGAATCTTCCTTTTTCGCCCCAATCCTGGTCCGCGCCATCAGGATAATAGAGAAGAACGGCCGCGAGAGGTCCAGATGCCGCATAAGCACTGCCTCAATCCACGGGCGGAATGGTCGGTCTCGTGAAGGAGCGTCTTAGCCACCCCTTGCCCAAGTGCTGCTGCATCATTTGGCGCACGATGGATTGGGCTTTTTGAGGATCGGTGTCGTAAAGTTTACCCAGCCGCATCAGACGATCCCGGTTAGCATACGGCAAGATGCCGGACTGAATGGCGATCCAGCTGAAAGTGATCGTGTCGGCGAGCACAACGAACGAAATTACAATGAAAGTGAAGAGCGGCCCAAAGTTGGGATGCCTATAAATATCTAAGAGAGTGAAGTAGTGAACTGCTGCCACAGTGACTGTGAGGAGCAGAATTAGCGCTATTATAGCCAATCCAAAAACAACTACAGCTGCAGCTTGGAGCGTACTGTAGCCGATCATTGGATCGATCGGCTTGGGGATGGTGAATTTTTCAAGCCCGTATGCGGTATTCAGGACGTTGAGAGTGTCGGCGTTTCCTTTCGCTAAGCGCTCATTCTTTGCTTGAAGGATACTCTCCAAAACATCAACTTGATGATTGAGCCACGCACTCCAGAGGCCGAGGCCAGCCGATATTACGATCAGAGCCTCCCTAAGATTTTTAGTCGCTGTAATCCCGAACATATTCAAATTAACATCAGTGCCGGAGATCAGGAGCACCAAGTAGATAAAGGCCGGAAGTTGCAGAAAGAAAATTGTCTGTTGAAGCTTGCCGATGTCGCTCCGCCTGCGATCAGCGCATTCGAATGCCTTATCGGTGATGACGTCCTTCCCGGCTTTCCTCAGTATTTCGTTGAATCGCTCGCGATTGAGTTTCGCCGCGGTCGCAAACAAGGGGCGCGAGTTCTTGAAGTTTCTGGCCATTGTAAGATCAGCGCGCTTCCTTCGCGGGTTGTCTTGATTTGCCGTCAACCTCGGCAAGTCCCGGAAGCGACAATATAGGCGAACCATTTACGCGCAGGTACTTTAGGTCATCCTGTCGAGAGGCAATCTCCTCAGTGGTTTGATCTATCACCTGTCGCGCCTCTGCCTCCGCTGGAGATTCCTCCTCTCCATCCTTTGGCTTGACAGTTTTCGAGGCGCGGACTTCGAAACTAAATCCATGGTCAATTCGGCTCGCGATTTCTCCTAAAGCCCCGGTTAGCTCAATCTTGAGCTCTCTTCGCCGTGTCTCTTGTATTTTTCCGTCCGGAAACTTAATGACAATCTCTTCTGACACAGCATTGACTGTCGTCTTCATCCGTTCATTGGCATGATCGACTACGCCTTTGAGTACCTCGTCGGGCACTCCGTCGCTGCGAAGAGCTTGTACCTTTTCTTTGAGTCCAATCACGAGCTTGTAGCCTTCGATAAGGCGGCCCACTGCCTCCGAAATGAGCTTTGCCGTCTCGAGATCCAGCAAACACAGGATCGAGAATTCGCTCGATGCTACAGTCTTGAGCTTAACGTCGGGTCTGTCCCCGTGAACTGCTTCCCGGAAAACACTGACAATGCGCGATAGCTTTCGAAGCTCCGCGCCGAACTCAGATAGGTTTTCATGTACCGCCTTACGAGGAATAAGAATACCGACTTCGGCGGTGCCTGGTGCAGGTTCGTCGATGCCAACGCGGAAGCGTTTAAAGGCTGCGCGAATATTATTGAGGGCCGTGACGTCGCCTTCTACATCGTCCGCAATCTCTTTCAGATTCTGAAGAGCTATCGTTGGAGTTACGGCGGTCGCGCTCAGCACCGTCTCGATCTTTTCCAAGAGCCGGTCGCCAATCAAACAATCCGCATTCATCTCACTGATGTATTCTCGCCAAAGTGGCGGGAAACGATTGGCAGCTAGCTTTGGCAAAACGTCGCGCAGTTCGGTGATTTGTTGATCGAACTGCTGTGGATACGTTGCCTCAGCGGGGTTGTTGACACGGTTCGTCGCGATCTCGACCAGCTTCTTGAGTTTTGCGGGCACTTGGTGCTTGGCGACGTCCCCCAAAATTTGCGCTGTGATCGCGTGCAAAGTCTCGGTGTTCATATAGCTTCCTCAAAACTCCTAACATTCCAACGGTTGAATCAATGTCCCCAATAGGTCATCAGCCAGCCGCGCCTCTCGCGTCAATCCTCATAGGCGAAGCACATTTTAAGAATCGTCGATCAGCTCGGAGCCGGCGCCTGTCCATGGGCAGACGTCGCAACAGCGGCGCAAAGCGCCGCACCCCAATACATTGCTTCATGAATAGCCCCAGCCCCTTGATCTGAGCCCATCCAAGCGCAACCATCGCGCGAGATCAAGGGGTTGCGCGCGTTATTGGCCGCAACTTGGGAAAAAGGGGCAACGGGCTGTGCATAGGCGCGCCGAAGCGCCCCCTCATCGCGGAGCGCGCAATGGCGAGGGGGGCAACGATTCGCCAGCCTCACGCCTAGTCCGTCACCGAGCGATTGGCCATCGTTGAGCAAGATGACGCCCGCAACTCGCACGCCGCCCGGATATCCGCCACCGTCCGGGGCAGCGATTCCTCGCCGCGCTCTAGCCTGGTGATTGTGATGGTGGATACGCCGACCGCCTCCCCGACAATGAGCGGAAGCGTAATCATAGTCCGGAGAATGGTGAAGTTCAGAGTGTCGCGGGGCGACGAACACCCCAACAATCGGAGCGCGACGAACATCAAAATGCGCAAGACAGGGGCATCTTAACACCAAGCGCCAAAACAAAGCGGCACCCCGTTAGGGGCGCCGCTCCGTCTTAGAACAACCGCATGATCACGGCCAACATCGAGGCCAGCTTTGGATGCACGTGGCACCCAAGGCCAAGACGGTAAGTCGTACCGCACGGCTGCCTGGCTTCGAGGACAAGAAACACACCCATTGGGTGTTCTCCCATCTCGTGCGTGAGGACCCTTCTTGTAGTCGGTTCACGCATTGGGCCAGCAGTGTTGCGGGTGGGTTAGCCTGTTCTCGGTCCGGTCAAGGTGCCCCGCACTCACTCCTCCGACTATTCCGCATAGTCATTTGGGAACCGGTCGCTGAAGCCGCAAGGGCGGCGACTATCATTTCTCTTAAGCCCCAACTCCACCAGTCGCCGGTTAGCCTCGGCGCGAAGGCTTGTCGATAGGAAGCTCGGCGTCGGCGCGCGCACTCCTATTTCCATCCACCCGCCATCTTTGCCGCGCCAAATTCAGTGCATGGCCGATTCGATTGACTGGACCGACGACACCCCGCGCCGCCTAGCTGTAAAATCCTGCCAGAAAACGGATGGCAAAGAACGCCCCAGCGCCGACGGCCACTGTCGTGCCGATCGCAAGCATTACCCTCAAGCTCTCGTCCATGGTACCTCGCATACAGGACGGCCCCCGCGGGGGCAACGCGGAGGCCGCTGTTGAGACGCCTCAGGCCGGGGAACCTGAAGCAAGAGATAAATCTCTGGCCCGCAGGATGGTTCCTGTGCCTTTGACGGCGAAATGCGAATCAGCTCTCGGAGTTAAGGTATCTTGACGCGCAAGGCAGCGAGGCCTGCTGGCGTGATCCGGTACGCTCCTGCCGTGCTCCCACGTTCAATCCACCTCTTCGACAACATGTTTGCGATGGTGCGCTGACCGGTGGGCTCAAGGGCTCTCAGCGTCAGCTCGCGACCCGCTCGCAGTTTCTGCAATGCATCTCGCTCCGAGCTGGTCGGCAGATGACTGGCACGCGCTGGCATCTATTTCTTGGCCTTCAACGCCTGCCGCACTAGCGTCCTGATCGCCTCCGGTCTCGTCGGGGCAGAATCCTGCTCAGCAATCCAATTGTCGACGGCTGACAGGTCGTCGGGCTGCAAGCGAACCTGTATCTGTGCGCCCTTACCGGTCGCGGGAGGGCCTCGCTTTTTTCGTATTTTCACGGCTTGGCGCTTCATATAATCTGTGGTACCAAGATTTTGGAGCCAGTCAAATGAGCCGGACGACAGTGGAAGTAAATGACTGACTTAGATCTTAATGCTAGCGCGGGTATCGATCTCTCCACGCATTTCTGTGCAAAGACCTACTATACCCGCCTAAGAGACGCGGGCTGCGACCCCGTCGTTTACGCTCTTCACATCCATCTCGGGGAGTCCTCGGTGAGCAACCTCAACAAATGGGCTGCGCGGCACGATCCGGACGGCGCGCTGAGGCTGGAGTGTGCGCGCGCTGCGTGGGCCAAGCGGACTTCAGACGACGAGATCATTGCGCTCGGCATCCGTCAGTAGCTGAAAGGTCACTGGCCCGCCTCAGCGCAAGTTGGGGCGGGCTTATTGTGCTACTTAGCTTTGTCTTCCGCTGATATTGCGGATTCCATGCTAAAATCGAACAGCAATTTTTCAGTAAATATTTCAGGAGGGGTCCCGGAATGACTAAGCTGATTTTGATTGCTTTTGTTGCTTTGATTCTGACCGCCGCCGTTGGACAGGCTCAGCAGGGCGCGCTTCGCAACCCGCAAAAATGGGAGAAGTGCCGGCAGCTCGCTACCGAACGCGGCTTTTCGAGCGCAGGCGGAATAATGAAGGGACAAGGTCGCGCCAAGAGAGAGTTTGTGCGAGCCTGCATGCAGGGGAAGCAAAGCTAACTGGCGATTGCTGCGCTAAACTATATCATCGGCGGCCGGTCGTACCTGACACCCATCGAGCCCGCGCCGCCGAGGCCCGCTCCAGTCGCGAAGCTGGGGCGGGCTCCTTATTTTCCACCGCAGTAGGCGGCCCAATCATCCATCAGCGCCCGGCGCTTCTTGAGGGCGTCCCCACGCCGCTGAAGGCACCCCGTCCGAAGGCGGTAGTGTTTTTCTTTGCAGGGCGGGGCGTTGTCCTTCCGTTCCGACTTCGCGGACGGGTAGATCGGTTCCTATCGCTTCCGTCGTTCCGTTTTGGAAAGCTCGTCTAGAAACCGCTCAAGCGCTTGGTTGCCCGCATGTTCGGCTGCCATTTGTGATTGAAAACCACCTGCGCCGATCCTGATCCCCATCGGCGTGCTGCGCCTATGCAATTCCCACCGCCAAGGGTGCGGACGCAATCCAGTATCGGTGATCTCAATGTAATAATCTGGCGCCGTTGCCATAGATGGAGAATATATCGCAGCGCGCCAAAGGGAATAGGAACTCGCTTTAACGGCGAACCAGTTGAGTCCCGAACGGGGCCTCGCAAAGGGGTGGGGATCCTACTTCCCACCGCAATAGGCGGCCCGTGTGGCGGACCGGCGATCGGGTGCTGGCTGCTGTTGAGGCGTTGCGCTAAGCTAGATGCCGGCGGCAACGATGCCCCCAGCCTCCACCGCCGCCAGGCCCGTCATCCGCGGCCAATGAGGATGGCGGGCCGCCTCTATTATCTCTAGGGTCCGCCATCGGCGGCTCCGGCCGTGACCCCAGTCTCACCTACGCGAAGCTGGGGCGAGGCTGCCGCCTTCCCTGGAAGCGCGCTAAGTGTGTACCGACGAGGGAGGTCACATGTCAGACAAGGCCCGCGAGTTTATCGATTTCTGGGTGGAGAACAGCATCCACGCTGTGGAGCAGTACCAGACTGCGGGCGCGTCGCAGGATGTGGCAGAACTCACGCGGCGTCTCATCGAAGCTGCCAAGCGGCAGGGCATTTCCGAAGCCGAGTTGCAGGCGGCGATTGGCGACATCGCCCCCTATATCGAAGAGCTTCTGAGGGCGGCCAACAGGGCTGAAAGCGAGCGACGTCAGCCTACGTAGGCTTCGTCAACCTATACACATCACCAGGCTGAAGGTTAAGCTCTTTGAACATTCGCTGCTGCTCTGCGGTGATCGGGACATCCAACACTTCCGCGGTCCAGCCTTCTGGAACGGCAGCGAGAACCAATGTCAGCGCCTGACTCGGTTTAGCGAGTGCGATCCAAATTTGCGTTGTTGTGTCGTCCGCCGTCACTTGAACGACCGAAAACGAACTGCCAAACGACTCTGCCATTTCGTTCAATGCGGCAACTAGCGCCCTGGTTTCTAATCCGAGGCAACTCGATCTCGCTTTGCCGGTCTTCCTTCCTGCATATTCTCCAGCGCGGTCGGCGGTTGTAAGCCCGGCGAAGTCAGCCATTCATTGATGTGAGCGGCGGTATCGGCCTGGCGGGCTCGTCTAAGATATAGCTCGCGCTGGGTGCCGGGCGGCAATTGCGCTGCAGCCTCCCTGAACCGCGCAGCCTCCTCGGCCAATCTCTCTTCGAATGTTTTCGTATGCTTGGTTCGGTTGCGACGCTTGATCATGCGCTGCACCTTTCCGTCAGAGGAAGGCGGGAGCGCATTGTCGCGTTCTCATCACCGATGTTTGCCACAATACCGCGCGGTGATGGCATTAAACTAACCAGGGTCGTGGTTGCTTTCTATATCCTTTGTTAAGTCATTGATTTATTTTGAGAACTACTCAATTGTGCTAACTACTCATTTTGCTAGAAACACAACATTACCGCGCCCCCACACCGCCTTGGCCCGCTCACGAAAGAGGGGCGGGCGCTCTACTTCCCGCCGTTCATGGCGTCGGCGATCTTGCCGGCGATCAGATCCGCTGCCCGCTTGGCGGGATTAACCGCGATGTGTGCGTAACGTTGCGTGGTGCTCGCCTGGGTGTGGCCCAACAGGCGCCCGATGATAGGCAGCCCGAGATCGGATCCGGCACCGACGCTGGCGAAGCTATGACGTAGGTCGTGGATTCTCACATCCTCGATGCCAGCCCGCTTCCGTACGGCATCCCATGGGCGCTTCAGGTCGGCGCGCGGGGTCTCGTCTTTTGCTCCAGCCGACTCACCAGCGATCACATAGATCCCGATACGGGGCAGGGCGTCCAAAATCGCGATAGCTGGCGCGGAGAGTACGACAGTCTTCTGGCCTGTCTTGGAATCCGGCAGGAATAGGAGGCCTCGGCCTGCGTCGTATTCCTTCCAGCGCAGATCGAGGATCTCGCGCAACCTGCAGCCAGTGAACAACAGCAAGCGCAACGCTGCTGCGGCATGTTGGTCGATCATCGTCAGGCGGTTCTCAGGCTTTGGGGCGTGCTTGGTTTTCTTCGACGGATCAGGCTGCCACGGAATGCCGACGGCTTCAGCCTCGCGGAGAGCGTCACCAAGGCGCTGTAGTTCTTCATTCGTCAGGTATCGTTGGCGCAGCTTCTCGTCGAAATGCTCGATACCAGCAGCTGGGTTCTCTAGGCCCTTGGGAAGTATTTTTTCTTCGAGGCCGAACTCGTAGATTGTTCCGATCAGCGACACGACGCGATTTGCTGCGACATCGTGTCCGGCGTTTTTTATCTTGAGGTGGAGGCGGCTGACGTCTGAGCGCATCACAGCCGTGGCCTTCTTTTTCCCGAGCGCCGGCCTGATGTGATTCTTGATATAGCCAGTGTTGAGGCGGATCGTGCCCGCCTTGCATTTTGGTTGGAGGTGATCCCTGACGAAACTATCAATCAACTCGTCAACCGTTTCGGCCTTCCTCGCTGCGCCGCGCTCGGCCGCCGGGTCGGCCCCCAATTTAACCTTGGCCAGCAACGTCTCAGCGGCGCCACGAGCCTTCTCGGGCGAGAGGGTAGCTGGCGTGCCGATGACCATCCTACGCTTCGCAACGCGCCTGCCGCCCTCGCCAGGGCGATACTCTACCAGCCAAGACTGCGCGCCGTTGGGCGTTACCTTGACCCCGAAACCCTTCAGGTCGGAGTCGTAGAAAATTGTCGTCTTCGTCACCGCGGGAAGGCCAGTAACGGCGCGTCGTCCGAGCTTAATGATTGGCATTGCCTTCTCCGGAATAGCCACCGAGTAGCCACCGGATTATCTATTGAGCGGAAACGGTGGGAAAGCAACGGAAATGAAGCGTCTGATATATGTTAATATAATCAATAATTTATATGGCAATCGGAATTCTATGGCGCTCGACGGAACCCCTTGGAAAACAACTTGCTAAGTTTTGGGTACTGCAGGTCGTTGGTTCGAATCCAGCTGCCCCGACCAGTCCCGAGGTTGAAGCTCCTTCAATTCTCTCGATATTGCGCCGCGCTCATCCCGCTGCCGATCGTCAGGTCAGCAGGGCGATCCCCGCGAAATTGCGTCCGCTGCAACTTTTGCGTGCGTCGACGTGCCGGCGGCGTTTCGATTTCAGAACAACAGCCAATCGACCAGGCGCCAGGCGATCCAGGCGAGGGCGCAGATCCAGCCCAGCATGGCGATTCCGGCGACGCCAAGCCCGCACAGTGCGAACAGCGAACTTTCAGTCTCCGGCGTGCCCGAGAGCTTCTCGGTCGTATCGATTTGACTCACTGCATCCCCTTGGCTTGCGGCCTGCTGTTCGTTGGTCTCTGCTCGCTCGTGAAAATTCACCGGCCGCGCTCCAGCTCACACGGTCGTGAGACGAGATGACCGTCCGTACATCGCGCGGGCATGGATCGCAGCCACGCGGCTTCCCCGGACAGATGGGAAGGACCTGCAACTCATGGCGCGGTGATTGGTTGCGACCGCAGAGGCGGGAACATGGCAACCAGGCGGGACAGGCCTACAACGCGCAGGGCACGCTGGGCGTCAATGCGCAGAGCACGTCGCGCATCTGAGCCGGCGCGATTGCGGGGCATGGGGCAGGCGGCCTGGCGCGACCGGAAGTGCGCGCGAACCTTGCCTGAAGCCTTGCCTGAAGCCTTGGCGCTTGTTCTTCACCCAACGCCACTTCTGCGCGATTTTTCAAGGCATTGCGCCGGCCGGACCGATGCAGAATTCGCAAAATTGCTTCGAACCTTTGGCTGTCGCCATAGACATATGAGCATTGGGGATTTCAGCGCCCAATGCCTAAACGGACGCCGCCAAGCGATGATATTCCGCTTGAGCGGCGTCGCGCTATTCCGGGGATCAGTTTGTCGCGTACCAGCCGAGCGGAAACGGCAGGAACGGCCACGCCAGATGATTGTCGTTGGCCGCCTTCGGCGGTTCAGAGACGGATGTCTTGACTGTCTTGATGCGCGGCGCAGGCGGCACCGAGCACACCGCCAGGCGCAAACGTCCACATTGCATATTCATTGTGGTGCCCCAGTCAGCAAGTCATTTGAAAAATGAAAATCAGTTCGCAATTGCCACGCGTCCGAAACGGCGCGCTCATTCTCAAATTGTGCACGCATCATAGAAAGATCGGCGCCGGCTTTCAACGGGTCTTGGCGGGTACCCACGAGGGGTAAGGTTGACCGGTTAGGTTAAGGCCGAGTGGTTGTTGCGGCCGCATTCCTGGCTGATATCAGGTCGGCAAGGCTCGCGATGGGCTGCCTGCAATCGGTGGTCACACAGGTCACAGTTCGTCGCGGCGCTCATATCTTGTGAGTTTTGCGTCATGTCTTTCGATCGCAACGTCCGAACCGTCCATCCGCAGTCGAGCTGGACCGAGATCTGGCACCTCTGGACCGTGATCGTGCCGCGCCGCTCGATCAACGGGCAGCTCGTCTATGGAAAGGTCTGGCGCCGCCACGACGGCCGCGACTGGATCTACAAGAAATTCACCGAGTACGACACCGAGGCGGCCTGAGCCGGCTCCGCTGCCGCAACTGAATCTAGCGCTCCGTTCCGATTTCATCGGAACGGAAACGGCTCTAGGCGGCCTTTGCGGGCGAGGCGGCCGCAGGCTTGGGCGGCGGCGGCTTCAACGGCTTGTCCTGCTTTTTCGACCAGGAAATGTAATAGGCCACCGTCGTCATGATCGCGATGCCGGCGATGCTGACGAAGATCTGCGCGAACAGCGAGCCCGAGCTCATCGACAGCTCGAAATGGCCGACGAAGGACAGGAACACGCCGACGCAGAACACGGCGAGCGACTGCTGGCCGCAGACGATCAAGGGATCGAACACCTTCCACTCCAGACCAGGCCAGTCCTTCGGCACGAAGCGGATCACCAGGATCACGATCACGACGAAATGGAGGAAGCGGTAGGGCGCGAGATTGGTCTTGTCGTTGGGGTTGAAGGCCGAGAACAGCCATCCCGGGAACATGCCGCCGAGGGTGGGGAAGCGGCCGGCCATGGTCATGACCAGCGCGAAGGCGAGATAGCCGAGGCAAAGCCACAGCGTGAGCGGCGAATTGATCACGGCTCCCGAACGCCGGGCGCCGCCCATCGCGCACCAGGCGCCGAACACGAACAGCACCTGCCAAGCATACGGGTTGAAGTACCACTGGCCGGCCGGATAGGCGGTCAGGTTCAGTCCGTAATGGCGGGCGGCGAGCCACAGCACGATGGACAGCGCCATCGTCAGGTCGGGCTTGAACAGCATGAACCACAGCACCGGCGGAAACAGCCCCATCAGCACGATGTAGAGCGGCAGCACGTCGAGATTGAGCGGCTTGAAGCGCAGGAACAGGCCCTGGCGCAGCGTCTCGGTGGCGTTGTCGACGAGGCCGGCGACGTTGAACTCGTTGATCATGTCGGAATCGCCGAACCGCAGCGCCAGATAGCTGATCGAGGCGATGTAGATCACGAACAGGATGATGTGGGCGACGTAGAGCTGCCAGACCCGCTTGGTCAACCTCGTGGCGCCGACGATGAAGCCGCGCTCGAGCATCATTCGCGCATAGACGAAGGAAGCGGTGTAGCCTGAGATGAAGACGAACAGGTCGGCGGCGTCGGAAAAGCCGTAGTTGCGCGTGGTGATCCAGTTCACCACGTTGTCGGGGATATGGTCGAGGAAGATCGCCCAGTTCGCGATGCCGCGAAACAGGTCGAGCCTGAGGTCACGGCCCTTTTCGGGAAGCGTGGCGTTGATGTTCAGGAAGGCCATGCGACGGAAGCTTTCGGAGGGGGCGGATACGCTGGTGTCGGCGAGACAGGGCCGCCGGGCGGGATCCCGGTGCGGAAGGCGGGTACGCAATTGTCACGGTGCAGCATAATGACTATACCCGTCGGCAAGGCACCCCCGGGGGACCGGAATCACCGATCAGTTCCCAAAAGGTGTCTCTATACTATGCCCGCGGTTTCCACCAACTGCTACCGTGACGCATCGAAATCGAACGAAAAGACCAAGAGGCCCGGACCACCCATGACCGCACGCATTTTCAAGCCCGCCAAGAACGCGATGCAATCCGGCCGGTCCAAGACCAAGGAATGGCAGCTGGATTACGAGCCGGAGCAGCCGCGTTCGGTCGAGCCGCTGATGGGATGGACCTCGTCCGGCGACATGAAGCAGCAGATCACGCTGCGCTTCCACAGCAAGGAAGAGGCGGTCGCCTATTGCGAGCGCAAGGGCATCGCCTATCAGGTGATCGAGCCGCAGGATTCGATCCGCCGCCCGGTCGCCTATGCCGACAATTTCTCGTTCCGGCGCGGCGAGCCCTGGACGCATTGAGGGGCGGCTGGCTGCTCCGACTTCATACGACGTGATTTACTCGTCATGCTTGGGCCTTGTCCCGCCTGCGCGGCCGAAGCCGCTTCGGCGAGGCGAAGGCCCGGGCATCGACGTCTTTGGGGCCGAGTGAAAGAGCGCGGATGGCCGCGACAAGCCCTGGCATGACGGCGGGGGTACCCCGCCCGCAGACATGACGTCGCGTCCGATGATCCCGATCCACGGACCAGCTGTTGCGCCGGGCTCCGGCCCCTTGGCAGCGATTCTGCCGCGTGCTTCGCTGACGTCATGACGGGATCATGGCGAGGTGGGGGATGGCCGGGCGTGACCAGCTCGACGGCATCGATCTGAAGATACTCTCCGAGCTGCAGCAGGACGGGCGGGTGCGCAACAACGAGCTGGCGCTGCGGGTCGGCGTGTCCGCGCCCAATTGCCTGAGGCGGTTGAAATTGCTGTTCAGCCGCGGCGTGATCCGGGCGGTCCGCGCCGTCATCGACGAGCGGCTGCTCGGCTATGAGGTGGTTTCGTTCGTCTCGATCCAGCTCGTGAGCCAGGCCCAGCCGGTGCTGGAGGCGTTCGAGAGCTCGATTGCCGCGATCCCGCGCATCCAGCAGTGCTGGCGGATTTCAGGCGACACCGACTACCTGCTGAAATGCGTCGCGCCGAACGTCGAAAGCATGCGCCAGCAGCTGCTGCATTTCGCCGCGATGCCTGATGTGAAGAACGTCCGCAGCTTTCCGGTGCTGGGCGTCGCGAAGGATGTGCCGCTGCCGTTACAGGATGTAGTGGCGGCACCCGTCGGATAGGGCGTTCAAGTCTCGCTACTGAAGTTCCGAAGTCAGGGGGCGCTTGCGCGCGGTGCGGTCGATTCGGATAGTTATAATAGCTTAGTAACTCACCTAACTGTGACATGTGATTTAGGCAGGACTGCAATGCGCGCAACCGTGATTGTCGGCATCTTTGCGCTGCCTAGATGCAGGGTGTGAACCTCGGTCTGCGTCGCACGCCGGGGATGCTTTTGTGGGACCCTAAGCAGGAAAAGACATCATGACATCGACTTCGAAGACGATCGCAGCCTCTGCTGCGACGCTGTTTGCGTCTGCGTTTTTTGTTCTGTCGGCGCCGGCTGCGAAGGCCGACGATTATTGCATCACCAACGGCGCCCAGGCCGCTCACGGCTGCGGCTATCCGACGATGGAAGCCTGCCGTCAGGCGGCCGGTGGCATCGGCGGCACGTGCTCGCAGGCCGGCGGCGCCAAGACTAGCAACGATGCGCTCGCCTTCCAGCCGAAGCAGACGAAGCAGCCCAAGGCTCGCCAGGGCGCGCAGAACTAACGCCTGAGATCGCGACCTGATCCGAGAGATTGCGTCCTCCGAGAGTGATCTCGGAGGACGTCAATTTATGACAAGCAGGTGACGCCGCGCCTCAGCGATAGCGCTCGCGAAATTCGCGCGGGCTAGCGCCGGTCCAGGTGCGGAAGGCGCGCGAAAAGCTCTTCTCGTTGCGGAAGCCGGCGATCTCCGCGATCCGCTTGATGGGGGCGCGGCCGCGCATCAGCTCCTGCTTGGCGAGCTCGAACTTTGCCTCTTCCTTGAGATCGCGCAGCGAGGTCGCTTCCTCGCGCAGGCGCCGGTGCATGGTGCGGGTCGAGAGCGCCAGCTCGCTTGCGACATCCTCGGCGCCGAGAATGCGCCCGCGTGCATTGCGCAGCACGCGGCGGACGCGCTCGACCAGCAGCCGGTCGCGCCGGTAGGGCAGCACGGTGAGCCGCAGCGCGCCCTTGAGCATGCTGTCGAGATCGGCGGGGCTGCGGGTCAGCGGCAGAGAGAGATAATGCTTGTCGAACACGATGCGGGCGCCGTCCGCACCAAAGCTCAAATGCCTGCAGAAGATCGTCGGATAGACCGAGACGTGGCCCGGCTCGGAATAGGGAAACTCGGCCGCACGCAGCGCGATCGCGGAATCGACGGCCCAACAGGAGAAGCCGAGGACATAGCGGAGCAGGGTGACCAAGCAGAATTCGCGCAAGGGGCCGAGGTCGCGCTGCTCGCGAATGGAGATCGTCGCGGTCTCATCACCAAGCGATAGCTCGAACAGCACGTCCTCGGTCAGCAGGCGATGATGTCGGCACCAGCGCTTTAGCGCGACTTCGAGATTGGGGGCCGTGATCGAGGCGCGGCACAGCATGCCATAGGTTCCCCAAGGCAGCCGGCGCGAGAACCAGCCGAGTGCCTCGTCGTCGAGCTCGCGCATGGCGTGGCCGGCCAGCGCCTCGAACTGGGCCGCCGTCACCCGTCCGTCCCGGGATCGAACAAGGTCCTCGGTGACCTGCCCCTTGCCCAAGGCTTCGACCGGATCCCGTCCGTAAAGGGCATAAGCGGCAACCACGCCGCGGACGAAGGCGGCTGGGGTCATGGCGCGGCGGGGCGTCGCGGTCGCGGCTTGAAAGGGCATGAAAAATCCTCGCCAAACTTGGCGGAAAATGCAACCTTTTCGACCGCTGGGACGCCCGGGCGGGGGTAGGTTCGGACCCGACAAGAATACGGAGGAATCGCCTTGAACATCCCGAGCATCGATTTCGATCTGGGCGAAGACATCAGCATGCTGCGCGACACGCTGCGCGCCTTCGTGGAGGCGGAGATCGCCCCGCGCGCAGCCGAGATCGAGAAGGCCAATCTGTTCCCGGCCGACCTCTGGAAGCGCTTTGGCGACCTCGGCCTGCTCGGCATGACCGCGCCGGAGCAATATGGCGGCTCCAGCATGGGCTATCTCGCCCATATCGTCGCCATGGAGGAGATTTCGCGGGGCTCGGCTGCCGTGGGGCTGTCCTACGGCGCCCATTCCAACCTCTGTGTCAACCAGATCCGCCGCAACGGCAACGACGCGCAGCGCGCGCGCTATCTGCCAAAGCTGATCTCCGGCGAATATGTCGGCGCGCTCGCGATGTCCGAGCCCGGCGCGGGCTCCGACGTCGTCTCGATGAAGCTGCGCGCCGACAAGCGCGGCGACCGCTACGTCCTCAACGGCTCCAAGATGTGGATCACCAATGGTGGCGACGCCGACGTGCTGGTGGTCTATGCCAAGACCGATCCGGAGGCGGGCCCGCGCGGCATGACCGCCTTCCTGATCGAAAAGGGCTTCAAGGGGTTCACCCACGGCCAGCATCTCGACAAGCTCGGCATGCGCGGCTCCAACACCTATCCGTTGTTCTTCGACGAGTGCGAGGTGCCGGAGGAGAACGTGCTCGGCAAGGTCGGCGAGGGCGTCAAGGTGCTGATGTCCGGCCTCGATTACGAGCGCACGGTGCTGTCGGGCGGCCCGCTCGGGATCATGGCGGCCTGCATGGACGCCGTGGTGCCCTACATGCACGAGCGAAAACAGTTCGGCCAGCCGATCGGCGACTTCCAGTTGATGCAGGGCAAGCTCGCCGACATGTATGCGACCTGGCAGTCGGCGCGCGCCTATGTCTATGCGGTCGGGCGCGCCTGCGACAGGGCCGACCACGCCCGCACGCTGCGCAAGGATGCGGCGGCCGCGATCCTCTATTCCGCGGAGAAGGCGACGTGGATGGCCGGCGAGGCGATCCAGGCGCTCGGCGGCGTCGGCTACACCTCCGAATTCCCGGTCGGACGTCTCTGGCGCGACGCAAAACTCTACGAGATCGGCGCCGGCACCTCGGAGGTGCGTCGCATGCTGATCGGCCGCGAGCTGATGTCCGAGACGGCCTGAAACCTTCACCTCATTGGAATCAACATGCCGCTCCATTCCAGCATCGATACGTCTTCATCGGACTTTGCGCGCAATTCCGAGGCCATGCGCGGGCTTGTCGCGGACTTGCGCGAAAAACTGAGCCAGGTCGCCGGCGGCGGCGGCGAGGTCTCGCGCAACCGCCACACCTCGCGCGGCAAGATGCTGGCGCGCGAGCGCGTCGACCTGCTGGTCGATCCCGGCACCTCGTTCATGGAGCTGTCGCCGCTGGCGGCGTACGGCCTCTATGGCGGCGACGTGCATTCGGCGAGCGTCATCACCGGCGTCGGGCGCATCTCGGGCCGCGAATGCGTGATCGTCGCCAACGACGCCACCATCAAGGGCGGCACTTACTATCCGATGACGGTGAAGAAGCATCTGCGCGCGCAGGACGTGGCGCGGCAGAACAATCTTCCCTGCGTCTACATGGTCGATTCCGGCGGCGCCTTCCTGCCGCTCCAGGACGAGATCTTTCCGGACGAGCGCCATTTCGGCCGGATCTTCTACAACCAGGCCCAGATGTCGTCGCAGGGCATCCCGCAGATCGCGATCGTGATGGGCTCCTGCACCGCCGGCGGCGCCTATGTCCCCGCGATGTCGGACGAGAGCATCATCGTGCGCAACCAGGGCACCATCTTCCTCGGCGGTCCGCCGCTGGTGAAGGCCGCGACCGGCGAGGTGGTGAGTGCCGAGGAGCTTGGCGGCGCCGACGTGCATTCGCGGCAGTCGGGCGTGACCGACCACTACGCCCAGAACGATGCGCATGCGATCGGCATCGCCCGGCGCATCGTCGGCACGCTGAAGCCATCGGTGCGGCCGAACCTCAACATGCACAAGCCGCGCGATCCGCTGTTTGCGGCGGAAGAAATCTACGGCGTGGTGCCCGTCGATGGCCGAAAGCCGTTCGACGTACGCGATATCATCGCCCGCATCGTCGACGGCTCGGAGTTCGACGAGTTCAAAAAACTCTACGGCACGACGCTGGTCTGCGGCTTCGCCCATGTCTGGGGCTATCCGGTCGGTATCATCGCCAACAACGGCATCCTGTTCAGCGAGAGCTCGCTGAAGGGCGCGCATTTCATCGAGCTGTGCTGCCAGCGCGGCATTCCCTTGGTGTTCCTGCAGAACATCACCGGCTTCATGGTCGGCAAGAAGTACGAGGCCGGCGGCATCGCGCGCGACGGCGCCAAGCTTGTCACGGCGGTAGCGACCGCCTCGGTGCCGAAATTTACCGTGGTGATCGGCGGCTCCTACGGCGCCGGCAATTACGGCATGTGCGGCCGCGCCTACTCGCCGCGCTTCCTGTGGATGTGGCCGAACGCGCGCATCTCGGTGATGGGCGGCGAGCAGGCCTCGATGGTGCTGAGCCAGGTCCGGCGCGACAACATCGAGGCCAAGGGCGATAGCTGGTCGAAGGAAGAGGAAGACAAGTTCCGCGAGCCTATCCGCGCGCAATATGAGAGCCAGGGACATCCGTATTACGCGACCGCCCGCCTGTGGGACGACGGCGTGATCGACCCGGCCGACACGCGCCTCGTGCTCGGCCTCGGCCTTTCCGCGGCGTCGAATGCGCCGATCGAGCCTACCAAATTCGGCCTGTTCAGGATGTGATGCGATGGACCGTTCAATGCTCTACCGGCGTTTTCGCACGCTCCTGATCGCCAACCGCGGCGAGATCGCCTGCCGCGTCATCCGCACCGCGCGAGCCATGGGCCTGCGCACGGTCGCGGTCTATTCCGAGGCCGACCGCGACGCGATGCATGTCGCGCTAGCAGATGAAGCCGTGCTGCTCGGTCCGGCGCGGGCGCGCGACAGCTACCTCAGTGTCGAGCGGCTGATCGAGGCCGCGCGAAAGACCGGCGCGGAAGCCGTGCATCCCGGCTACGGTTTCCTGTCCGAAAATGCCGAGTTCGCGCGGGCGTGCCTGGAGGCGGGCCTGGTGTTCGTCGGCCCGACCGCCGCGATGATGACGGCGATGGGCTCGAAGTCCGGCTCCAAGGAGCTGATGGAGAAGGCCGGCGTGCCGCTGGTGCCCGGCTATCACGGCGAGGCCCAGGACGAGGCGACGCTTTCGAAGGCCGCGGACAAGATCGGCTTCCCGATCCTGGTGAAGGCGTCCGCCGGTGGTGGCGGCCGCGGCATGCGCATCGTGCGCTCGGCGGACGAGCTTGGGCCGGCGATCGTCAGCGCCAAGCGCGAGGCCAAGGCCGCGTTCGGCGACGACCGCATGCTGATCGAAAAATATGTCGACAATCCCCGCCACATCGAGGTGCAGATCATCGGCGACAGCCACGGCAATCTGCTGTCACTGTTTGAGCGCGAATGCACGTTGCAGCGCCGGCACCAGAAGGTGATCGAGGAGGCGCCGTCGCCGACGCTCAATCCCGCCCAGCGCGAGACCGTCTGCGCCGCCGCGCGAAAGGCGGCCGGAGCCGTGAACTATGTCGGCGCCGGCACGATCGAGTTCGTCTCCGACGGCAAGGACGTGTTCTTCATCGAGATGAACACGCGTCTTCAGGTCGAGCATCCCGTGACCGAGCTGATCACCGGCATCGATCTGGTCGAGTGGCAGCTGCGCGTCGCCTTCGGCGAGGCGCTGCCGCTGAAGCAGGACGAGCTCCGGCTCAATGGCCATGCGGTCGAGGCGCGTGTCTACGCGGAAAATCCGACCAAGAACTTCATGCCGTCGGTCGGGAGGATCTCGACTTGGCGGCTGCCGGCGGAAACCGGCGGCCTGCGCATCGACGCCGGCTATCGCGAAGGCGATACGGTCTCGCCCTATTACGATGCCATGCTCGCAAAAATGATCGCGTGGGCGCCGACGCGGGACGTCGCGATCGAACGGCTGAATCGCGGGCTGCAAGACTCCGACGTCCGCGGCATCGTCACCAACATCCCGTTCCTGTCGGCGCTGATGACGCATCCGAAGGTGCGGACCAATGCGATCGACACCGGCTTCATCGAGCGCGAGCTGGCGGGCCTAACGCAGGCCCCGCCGGCACCCGGCGAGCTCGAGCTGTGCGCAGCAGTCGCCGCTGTTATCAACGACGAGCGGCAGGCCGCGCAAGACGAGGCGAGTTCGCCCTGGCAGACTTTTGGCTGGCAGCCGGTCGGCCGCCGCCAGCGCAGCTTTGCCTTCCGCGTCGGCCATGGACCTGAACAGAAGATCACGCTGAATTACGGCAGCGGCCCCTCGACGCTGGTGACAGGCGACCGCGAATTGGCGTTCACGATCGCCCCGCGTGACGGCGGCTTCGATCTGACGCTCGATGGCGTCAAATCGCAGGTCGCAGCCGTGATCGACGGTCATGAGCTCTATTTGCGCACACGCAACGGCCGCTTCGACCTGCATTGGGTCGATCCGTTCGGCGGGGAGAGCGAAGAGCACGTCGGAGAGGACAAGATAGCGGCGCCGCTGCCGGGCACCGTCGTCGCCGTGCTGGCCGAGGAGGGCGCCAAGCTCGACAAGGGCGCGCCGATCCTCACCCTGGAAGTGATGAAGATGGAGCAGACGCTGCGCGCGCCCTACGCCGGCGTGCTGAAATCGATCAAATGCAAGGTCGGAGACATCGTCCAGGAGGGCGTCGAGCTCGCCGTGGTCGAGCCGTCGGGAGAGTGACATGAGCGATCCCGTCCGCATCATCGAAATGGGGCCGCGCGACGGCCTCCAGAACGAGAAGACGCCCGTCAGCGTCGAGGCCCGCATCGCCTTCATCGAGGCGCTCGTAGCCGCTGGCCTCACCACGGTCGAGGTCGGTGCCTTCGTCTCGCCCAAGGCGATCCCGCAAATGGCGAACTCGGACGCCGTGCTGCGCGGCGTCGGCCACGTCAAGGGCGCCGAATTCCACGTGCTGGTGCCGAACGAGAAGGGCTATGACGCCGCGCGCGCTGCCGGCGCGCAAGTCGTCTCCGTGTTCGCGGCGGCCTCGGAAGGGTTTTCGCGCGCCAATATCAACTGCACGGTCGCGGAGTCCATCGAGCGCTTCAAGCCGGTGCTGGCGCGCGCCCAGGCGGATGGTGTCAGGGTCCGCGGCTATATCTCCTGCGTGCTGGGCTGCCCGTTCGACGGCGAGATCAAGCCGAAGGCGGTCGCCGATCTCGCCAACACGCTATGGGAGCTCGGCTGCTACGAGATCTCGCTCGGCGACACCATCGGTGTCGGCACGCCTGATAAGGCCAAGGAGATGCTGCGCGCGGTTAGCGCCAATATCCCGCCGGCCAAACTCGCGATGCATTTCCACGACACCTACGGCCAGGCACTCGCCAATCTCTATGCGGGCCTGGAGGAGGGCGTCCGCGTTATCGATTCCGCCGCCGGCGGACTCGGCGGCTGCCCCTACGCGCCGGGCGCGACCGGTAACGTCGCGACCGAGGACGTCGTCTACATGCTCGAAGGCATGGGCGTCAGGACCGGCGTCGACATGGACAAGCTGCTGGCGGCCACGAACGAGATGAGCGGCGTGCTGGCCAAGCCGCCCGTGAGCCGCGTAGCCTCCGCGCTCAACGCGAAGAAGAAGCGGGCTGCTTGCTAGCTTCGTAGGGTGGGCAAAGGCGCGTAGCGCCGTGCCCACCATCTCTCCGCGATTTTGATCTCAAATGGTGGGCACGCTTTCGCTTTGCCCACCCTACGAGACCTTCGCTTACGCCGCCTTCAACCCGACATCCGGCAGGCGCGGCCGGTTCTTGAGCGCCTTCGCCATCATCGCCTCAACCTCGGCCTTCTCCTGCGGCAGCAGGGCGAGGCGGGGCGGACGGGTCAGCGCGGTGCCGCGGCCCATGATGTGCTCGCACAGCTTGATGCACTGGACGAGGTCCGGGCGCGCGTCCAGGTGCAGCAGCGGCATGAACCATTCGTAGATCGGCATGGCCTCGGCAAAGCGGCCGGCTTTGGCCAGACGAAACAGCGTCTCGCCCTCGCGCGGGAAGGCGTTGGACATGCCGGAGACCCAGCCCACCGCGCCCATGGCGATGCTCTCGACGATGACGTCGTCGAGGCCAGCGAACAGCACGAAGCGGTCGCCGACCATGTTCCTGGTGTCGATGAAGCGCCGCGTGTCGCCCGAGGAATCCTTGAAGCAGACCACGGTCTCGACGTCGGCGAGCGAGGCCAGGATGTCGGGGGTGACGTCGTTCTTGTAGATCGGCGGGTTGTTGTAGAGCATCACCGGCAGGTCGGTCGCGCTGGCAACCGCGCGGAAATGCGCGGCGGTCTCGTGCGGCTTCGACGAATAGACCAGCGCCGGCATCACCATCACGCCGTCGATGCCGACGCGCGCGGCTTCCTTGGCGGTCTCGACCGCAAAGGCGGTGGTAAACTCGGCGATGCCGCACAGTACCGGCACGCGGCCTTTCGCGACGGATTTCGCCGTCTCCATGATCGCGACCTTCTCCTTGCGCTCAAGCGAGGTGTTCTCGCCGACCGAGCCGCAGACGATCAGGCCGGAGACGCCGTCGCGGATCAGACCGTCCATGACCTTGGCGGTCGCGTCGATGTCGAGCGAGAGATCGTCGTGGAATTGCGTGGTGACGGCCGGGAAGACGCCTTCCCAGGAAACGCGGCGGCTCATGATGTGACTCCAAGTGAGTTTACCGGCGGGGGGCTGGGGCCGCCGGCTGTTGTGAAGAGGATGGCGAATGGGATCAGAGCGTCGCGCCGACCTTGCGCAGCTCGGCGAGAACAGGTGCCTTGGGCAGCCAGATCTTGTCGAACTCGGCGATGACAGCCTCGGTGTCGCCGGGCGGGACCTGGCGGATCGGGATCGGCGCGTTCTTGAAATTCTCGATCAGCGCGGGCTCGTTGCCGGCCAACTCGTCGATCTGCGCGTCCAGCGTCGACTTCACCGTCTTGGCGATCAGCTCGCGGTCGGCTGCGGGGAGCGTCTGCCAGACCCGGCCGGAAACGACCGCGGCCATCGGCATGAAGACGGCGTTCATCTGCAGGATCACCTTCGAGACCTTGTCGAAGCGCTGGTTCCAGGAGAATTCGAGATCGGCCTCGAGGCCGTCGACCTGGCCGTTGGCCATGGCGTCGAACACCTGCGGCGTCGGGATCGGCGTCGGCGCGGCACCGAGCGAGGAATAGAAGTCGCGATAGACCGGCGTCGGGTTGATGCGGAGCTTCATGCCCTTGATGTCGGCGAGCGAGTTCAGGTCCTTGGAGGAGAACACCGCGCGCATGCCGGTGATGCCCCAGCCGAGGCCGATGGTGCCGGTCTCCTGCGGCAGCACATCGAACAGCTTCACCGCCGCCGGATGCCGGACGAATTTCGCGACCGCAGGCGTCGAGCGGACGATGTAGGGCGCATTGATCGCGGCGATGTGCGGCACGCGCGAGCCGAGCTCGGCGGCCTGGATGAAGCCCATGTCGAGCGCGCCGGACTGCAATTGCTGCATCATCGCGGGCTCGTTGCCGAGCTGGCCGGAATGGAACACGGTCAGGGTGAGCCGGCCGTTGGTCGCGGCCTTGAGATCGTCGCCGAATTTCAGCGCGGCCTTGTTCCAGGAATGGCCATTGGGCGTGATCAGGCCGAGGCGGAATTCCTTGGCCTGGGCAAGCGCCAGCGAGGGCGCGAACACCGAGGCGGCGGCGCTGGCGGCGAGAAAGCGGCGGCGTGAAAGCGGCATGGTCGGGCTTCCTTTTGAACGGGCCTATTTGATGAGGATCAGCGAGAGCGACGGGTAGAGCGAGAGCAGCACCAGCAGGACGCAGGAGATGACGAAGAACGGCAGCGTCACCATGAACATCTTGCCGGGCTTGGCGCCGGTGACGGCGGCCGCGACGAAGAAGCAGAGCCCGACCGGCGGCGACAGCAGGCCAAGCACGAGGTTGATCACCACCACGACGCCGAAATGCCGGGGATCGATGTGGTAGACGTCGGTTGCGACAGGCAGGAGGATCGGCACTGTCATGATCAGGCCGGGAATGCCGTCGATGACCGTGCCGATGATCAGCAGGATGACGTTGCAGATCAGCATGAAGCTGACCGGGTCCTTGGCGGCGGACTGGATCCAGCCGGCGGTTTCCTGCGGCACCTTGCCGAAGATCAGCACCCAGGAGAACACCGCCGCGGCTGCCACCAGGAACAGCACGATCGCCGAATAGATGGCGCTGCGCAGCATCATCTGCGGCAACCGCGAGAATTCGAACTCCTTGGTCCAGTATTTCCCGACAAGAGCGGCGGCGACCGCGCCGACGGCCGCGGATTCCGTCGCATTGGCGAGGCCGCTGAGGATGGTGCCGACGATGACGATCGGAATCAGCAGGGTGGGTGACGTACGCGCGATCGTCATGACGCGCTGGCGCGGCGTCTGATAATCGGCACGGGGATAGTTGTAGACATATCCCATCAGCGCGATGACGAGGCAGAACATCACCGTGAGGATCACGCCCGGTACGATGCCGGCGATCAGCATGTCGCTGACCGAGACCTGCGCGAGCACGCTGTAGACGACGAACATCACCGAGGGCGGAATGATCGGGCCGAGCATGCCGCCATAGGCGGTCAATCCCGCTGCGAAGGTCTTGTCGTAGCCCTTCTTCTCCATCTCCGGGACCATGATCTGCGCCATGATCGCGACCTGCGCGGTAGCAGATCCCAGGATCGAGGAGATGAACATGTTGGCGAGAATGTTGACGTAGGCGAGCCCGCCCTTGAGCGAGCCGACGAAGGCCATCGCCATGTCGACGATGCGCCGCGTGATGCCGCCGCCGTTCATGATCTCGCCGATCAGGATGAAGAGTGGGATCGCGATCAGGCCGTAGCTGTCGACGCCGCCGAACAGCTGGAGCGGATAGGACTGGAACAACACCGGATTGCCGGATGCTGCGATGTAGACGAGGCCGGCAAGGCACAGGCAAAGCCCGATCGGCACGCCGACCAGCATGATCGCGACGAAGGCGGCTGACGTGATCATCAGTTGACCCCGTCGAGTTCGGAGAGCGCAAAGCCCTTCGGCGGCGTGCGTGGGACCAGTTCGAGATCTTCCAGCAGGTTGGCGAGGCCGTGGATGGTCATCGAGACCGCGAAGATCGGCAGCGTCAAATAGAGTACCCAGGTCGGCCAGTTCAGCGTCTGGGTGTGCTCGGTGTAGAGAAAGTTGAAGGTCTCAGCCGCGAGCTTGCGCCCGTCGAAGCCGGCGCGCGCAAGGCCAATCGGGTCCATCCAGAGCATGCAGGTCACGATCAGCGCGATTCCGAACACGACGACCATGCCGGTCGAGATCACCTTTGCGATCTTCTGGTGCCGTGGCGAAAGACGCTCCGTCAGCATGGTGACCGCGAAATCGAGCCGCAGCCGCGTCATCGCGGACGCCCCGACAAAGGTCAGCCAGACCACGCAATAGACCGCGGATTCATCGATCCAGTAGATCGGGAAGCGCGCGTAGCGGGTGACGACGTTCACCAGGATCAGGCCGGTGAGCAGGTACATCAGGCCCATCAGCGCGACGCGCTCGACGGCGAGCAGGGCACTGGACGCGCGGACGACCATGCGTCGAACGCTGAATGCGCGCGTGGCCGGCATCGTCTGCTCGATCATGAAAGAGGCCCCGACCCCTGAGAAATCTCGTGCTATCGGCAAATGTATAATTTATACATTTTGCGTGTCAAACGGAGATTGCGGTCATTTCGGCGGCAGGACGCGCTTTTGCTGGGCACTGGCTTTTGCCGGGCCGCGCACTTTTGTTGGACCCCTCAACATGCAAGAGAGAGACCGCTTCGGCCGGATGAGCCGGGAAGGACAACAGAAGGTCAGATGAAACAGACTCTGAAGCATCGCACCCTGTCGGCCGCGATCGTCGACCAGCTCAGGCAGGCGATCCTCGACGGCACCTATCCGGCCGGATCGCAGCTACGGCAGGACGCGCTTGGCGAGGCCTATGGCGTCAGCCGCATCCCGGTGCGCGAAGCGCTGTTCCAGCTCGAGGCCGAAGGCCTGGTGCGCATCGTTCCGCAGAAGGGCGCTATCGTCTCGGAGCTGTCGCTGGACGAGATCAACGACGTGTTCGATCTGCGCCGGATTTTGGAGCCGCGCCTCCTGGCGCAGTCGGCGCCCCGCTTCACCACCGATGATTTCGAAGGGCTCGACGACATCCACAAGCAGTTCGAGAAGGCGATCAAGGCGCGCAATGTCAGCGAATGGGGGCAGCTCAACGCCGACTTCCACATGGCGCTCTATGTTCACGCCCCGCAGCCGCGTACGCGCGCGATCGTGCTGTCGCTGCTCCAGACCAGCGACCGCTACACGCGCCTCCAGCTCTCCAACACCAAGGCGATGGGGACCGCCGAAAAGGAGCACGCCCATCTGATCGCGCTCTGCCGTGCGCAGAAGGTCGAGGAGGCCTGCCGGTTCCTGGAGCGGCACATCGAGGCCGTGCGCAAGGATCTGTTGCAGGTGGTGGCCGGCAGCACGATCGCGCCGAAGGCACGGCGGAAGGATAAATCGTAGAGATCTTAGGGTTGGCTCGTAGGGTGGGCAAAGCGAAGCGTGCCCACCACTTTTATCGGGATCGAGGAGAGATGGTGGGCACGGCGCTGCGCGCCTTTGCCCACCCTACGGCAATTGCGATTGCCTCTACCTGCTCCCGTCCGGCCCCATCACAAGGTCCGGCAGGCCGGTCGAAATTCCCGGGAAGAAGCACAGCAGCAGCACCGCGAGCATCATCAGCAGCACGAAGGGCAGGGTGCCCCAGATCACCTCGCGTAGGGGAATATCCGGCGCGACGTTGCGGATGACGAAGATGTTGAGGCCGACCGGTGGATGGATCAGCCCCATCTCCATCACGATGGTCATGACCACGCCGAACCAGATGATGTCGAAATTGGCGGCGCGGAGCGGCGGCAGGATGATCGGCGCGGTCATCAGAATGATCGAGACCGGCGGCAGGAAGAAGCCGAGCACGACGACCATGACGAGGATCGCGAACAGCAGCTCCCAGCGCGGCAGGTGCATCGCGACGATGGATTCGGCGACCGATTGCGAGATGTGCAGATAGCTCATCACGTAGGAATAGAGCAGCGACATGCCGATGATCATCATCAGCATGGTCGATTCCCGGATCGTCGACTTCAAGATCGGGGCGAGGTCGCTCGGCCGCCACACGCTGTAGATCGCCGCAATCAGCGCCAGCGCGAGCAGGCCGCCGAGGCCGGCGGTTTCCGACGGCGTCGCGTAGCCGCCATAGAGCGCGATCATGACGCCGGTGAGCAGCAGCACGAAGGGGATCACGCGCGGCAGCACGCTGAAGCGTTCGGCCAGCGTGTATTCGTCGCGGGCCAGGATCGCAGCCTCAGGGCCGCCTTTCTCAAAGATCGCCTGCGCCGCGGCATATTCCTGGCGGAAGCGGATCACCGCATAGGCGCCGAACAGGGACACCAGCAGCAGGCCGGGCCCGATGCCGGCGAGGAAGAGACGGCCGAGCGATTTTTCCGCGGCGACCGCGAACAGGATCATCGTGATCGAGGGCGGCAGCAGAATGCCGAGCGTGCCGCCGGCCGCGATGATGCCCGCGGCAAAACCGCCGGAATAGCCGCGCTTGCGCATCTCGGGGATGCCGGCCGATCCGATCGCCGAGCAGGTCGCAGGGCTGGAGCCCGCCATCGCCGCAAACAGCGCGCAGGCGAACACGTTGGCGACGCCGAGGCCGCCGGGGACGCGATGCAGCCAGGCATGCAGGGCCGAATAGAGATCCTGGCCGGCGCGCGATTTGCCGATCGCGGCGCCCTTCAGGATGAAGAGCGGGATCGACAGCAGCGTGATCGAGGCCATTTCTTCGTAGACGTTCTGCGTCACCGTATCCAGGGACGCGGCCGGCATGTAGATGCCCATGAACACGACCGCGACCGCGCCGAGCGCGAACGCGATCGGCATGCCTGAGAACATCACGACCAGCGTCGCGATACCGTAGGCGAGGCCGATACCGAAAACGCTCATGGACGCCTGGCTCCTGCGAAAGGCAGCGCAAGCTGCACGAGGATCTGGATGCAGAGCAGGCTCATCCCGAGCGCCATCAGCGAATAGGGAATGGCGAGCGGCGGCGACCACATCGAGTTTGAGACCTGACCGTCGACATAGGCTTCATGGGTCAGCGTCCAGGACTTCCAGGCGAAAAAGGCGCAGAACAGGAACGTCGCGGCATCGACCAGCCAGAGCCTGATCCGGTTCGCGAGCGGTGACAGCAGGCCGACAAAGGCCTCGATGCCGATATGGCCGCGGTTCTGCTGCACATAGGCCGCCGTCATGAAGGTGGCGCCGACCAAGAGGAATACGGCGGCCTCGTCCTGCCAGTAATTGGCGGCCTTGAACAGGGCGCGGCTGAGCACGCTGTAGCTCAGGATGGCGCAGGCCGCGATCAGCGCGATCGCTGCGAACACGACGATGATGGTGTTGAGGACGGCGAGACCGCGATCGATCGCCGCCGCAAGGCCGGTCCCTGCGGCAGCGTTCGCCTGGTCGTCACGATCCGGAAGCGGACCGTGGCTCATGCGCCGACGTCGGAGGCGAGCTTGAGCAGGTTGGCGGCGGTCGCGGTCTTGGCGCCGTAATCCTTCCACGCGGTGTCGCGGGCGATGTCGCGCCATTTGCCGACGGTGGCGGCATCGAGCGCACTGACCTTGGCGCCGGCCTTCTCGTAGACCTTGGCGACCTCGACGTCGTCGTCCTGCGCGCCCTTGCGGCCGAAGGCTTCGAGCTCGGTGCCGACCGCGAGCAGGACGTCCTGCTGGTTCTTCGGCAGCTTGTCGAAGATCGCCTTCGACATCATCAGCGGCTCGAGCATGAACCAGTAGGAGGCACCCGCACCCGAGGTCAGCGACTTCGCGACCTCTTCGAGCCGGAACGAGATCAGGCTGGTCGAGGAGGTGATGCCGGCATCGCAGGCGCCGGTCTGCATCGCCGCGTAGATTTCGTTCGACGGCACCGAGAGCACCGAGGCGCCGGCGGTCTGGAGCACCATGTCCATCTCGCGCGAGCCGCCGCGCACCTTCATGCCCTTGGCATCTTCAGGGGCGACGATCGGTTTGGAGCGGCTGGCGACGCCGCCGGCCTGCCACACCCAGGTGAGCAGGATGATGCCCTTGTCGGCGAGGAAGTCAGTCAGCGCCTTGCCGACCGGCGCCTTCTTCCAGCGCATGCCCTGGTCGTAGGTGGTCACGAGGCCCGGCATCAGGCCGATATTGGTCTCCGGTAGCTCACCACCGGCGTAAGGCATCGGATAGAGGCTGATGTCGAGCGCGCCCTTGCGCATCGCGGAGAACTGCGCGTTGGTCTTGATCAGCGAGGAGTTCGGATAGATTTCTGCAGCGATGTCGCCTTTGCTGCGCTTGGCGACTTCAGCCGCGAACATGCGGCAGAGCCGGTCGCGGAAGTCGCCCTTGTCGATGGTCCCTCCCGGGAATTGATGCGAGATCTTCAGCGTGGTCGCGGCATGCGCGGTACCAGTGCCGAAGCGAAGAATGGCGGGTGCGGCGACGGCGGTCGCGATCAGATGACGGCGCGTGAGCATGGTGTATCCCCTTGGACGGCCCTTGGCCGGTTCTTGTTTGGTGTGAGGTGGGCTGGGTCCTTGAGACCAGCGCATAGGTCCATCCTAGCCGGTCTCTCACCCAATATTCTCTCATCTGATAGTTCGAGACCGAATGCCGGGGCAAGTGCCGGCCTTGCTGCAGTGCACACGGAACATCCTCGCAGCCGGCCCGCAGAAATTTTGTCAGTGGGCGCGTAACAACGCCAGCGGGCAATCCGTCGAGATCAGATAGCGGCGTCCGTCGCTGACAAACACCATCTCGAAGGGAAATCACTCATGACCATTCGCACCCGCATCGTGCTCGGCGTCTCGGCTGCCGCTCTGTCGCTTGGCCTCGCGCTGTCGCCGGCCGCTTTTGCCCAGGACAAGATGGGCAAGGACGACGGCATGATGAAGAAGGACACGATGTCCAAGGACGGCATGAAGAAGGACACCATGTCCAAGGACGACGGCATGAAGAAGGACCACATGTCGAAGGACGGGATGAAGAAAGACGACGGGATGATGAAGAAGAACTGATCTTCCGCCGTCGTCGCGGCGTCTGCGAAGGCAGACGCGCGCTTGGAAGTCCGAGGGCGGTCACATGGACCGCCCCCAGCGATGTTTCAGTTCAACTTCACTTGAACGCGACGTGAGTTGAACGTGACTTGCGAACGTTACTTCCGCTTGGCCTTTCGGGCAGCGTAGCGGGCGTCGCGCTTGGCCTTTTGCTCGGCCTCGACTTCAGCCTGCTTGGCGATCGCTTCTTCCGCTTCGCGGGCGATACGCGCGGCTTCGGCCGCTGCAGCTTCTTCCGCAATACGCTTCTGCTCGGCCTTCTCGGCTTCGCGCGCGGCCTTTGCCTCTGCGCGCTTGGCCGCGAGCGCCTCGCGCTCAGCACGACGTGCCGCCACCGCCGGATCATCCAGCCCGGGCTGCGACTTGAATTTGTTCAAAAGATTTTTGCGCGCTTCCTGCGCCGCCTTTTGCCGGTCTGAAAACCCGGGTTCCCTAAATCCACTCACGGGCCTTGCCTTCCTCGCTTTCAATCCTACATCGGTGACTGTTGGTACGTCGGCTGGGCATAGCAGGCACCACGCGACGCAGAAGCGTGTACATCGGCGCGCGTCGCGAAGCCACCCATAATCGCAGCCGATCAGGTAGACGAAAAATCGCCACCACCGACGATCTCTCGTAGCCCCGAAAAACTGCCGAATTGTGATGTCCTTCATAGAGGACCACACGGAGCGGCGCCTAGCGTCCGCCCGGTACGAGACGGAGCACGGGCATGATGATCTCAAGACTGAGCCCGAAGGCGCTCGCAATCGCCGTCGCGGTGGTCGCCTTGGCTGGCGTCGCACTGTTGCTCGCCCGCCCTAAGCCGATCGAAAGTGCCGTCCTCGGCGCGGATTGGGAATGCACCCAGACCGCATTCTTGCTGACGACCTGCGCACCTCGGGCCACTCCGGCGGTCGAAACCTCGCGCAAGGATGCGATCCGGCAGACCCGGGGCTGAACGATCGACCGGGATGTGACGCGACGTCGCAGAGGTGGTAAAGCCGGCTCACCCCTGCGATCGGCCAGTCATGTCCAAGTCTGAGTCCAAGCCCGAATCCAAGCCCGAACCGGGCAAAAAGCCCAAATCCCTCGCAAAACCTCAATCCGGCGACAACCGTCGTGGTGCGATTGCCGGATTGATCATCGCGCTCGTGATCCTCGGTGTCGGCTGGTGGCTCGCCCGCGATCTCACCGCGGCCAGCAAGATGCAGGACTGCCTGATGTCGGGGCGGACCAACTGCAATGTGATCGAGCCGGCGCGCTAGAGCGGTTCCGCCGCGCCCCCAGGGCCGAAAATTGCCGTGATCTTAATCATTTGTAACGGGACTTAGCCGACCAAAGCAGGTCAGTTATGTCCGCCGGCATCAGCCAGGCGCGAGGCGAATCGTCTATCGCGCTAGGCACCACGGCAATCGCGAGAGTAGGGGGTTAAGCACGCATGAGTGCGTCCAGCCGCATGAAGATCATTATTCCCTTGGTTTCGGCCATGTCCCTTGTCGCGCTGTCGGCGCAGGCACAGGACTCATTGCCGCCAAGACCCCAGGCCCAGCCGCCTGCGGGGCCCGGCGCGGGCGCGCCGCCCCAGAACAATCAGAACATGCGCAAGGGCCCCCCGCCGCAGCAGGCGGCCCGGCCCGCGCAACAGCCCGGCGGCCAGCCCCACGCCGGCGGCCCCGGTCCCGGCCCGCACGGAGCAGGTGGCCCGCCGCCCGGACGCAATTACGCCAGGGGCCCCGCACCGGAGCGCGACTGGGGCGGACACGCCTATCGCGGCAATCGCGCCTGGGATGGCGGGCGCTGGCGCCACGAGGTCCGCAACGGCCGCTCCGGCTGGTGGTGGGACGTCGGCGGCGTCTGGTACTATTATCCGCAGCGGATGGCCGGCCCGCCGGCCTACATCTCCGAGGATTACTTCGACGACATGCCGGTGGCCTATGCTCCGGCGCCGCCTCCCGTCGCCTACGAACCGCCGCCGCCTCCGCCACCGGCTGATCCCGGCGCAAGCGCACTTGGCGGCGCCATCGTCGGCGGCGTGCTGGGCGGCCTGATCTCGGGCAACGCCTCGGGCGCGGCCGCGGGTGCCGTGATCGGCGGCGCCACCGGCGCGATCGCCGGCGCCACGGCTGCCTCGCGGCCCGGATATTATTTCGCCCAGGGCAATTGCTACTACCGCTATCCGAGCGGCCAGTATGTGCAGGCCGATCCTCGCGCGTGTTACTGAGGCTTCAGGCAAGGTCTGAAACAAGGAGGCGGGCGCAGGCCCGCCTCTTTTTGTCTGGGCAACGTATTGCTTGCTGACGCGATACTGATCGCTTCGCGCGTCACACCAGCCAGTTGAAGAACGCGATCGCGGCCCAGACCAGGCCTGCGATCCAGGCCAGCATCACGATACCGATGGTGGCAAGAAACGTGGCGCCGAACAGGTCGGGCCTTGCGCGTCGCGTTGGGACGTGAGCCTCGGCTGCTGCTTCCTGTGTCATGATGGACCACCCATGCCCTCTCGCGGTGGTGCGAGCGGTTGAGTTCTGTTTAGCCGAGACGCCGGTTGCAGGCTGTGACGCACTTCACAGATGCGTCAGGGTGGGTTCGGACGACGCGAAGCCACCCCGCATTCATACGGACGAAATTGCCATCGGTCCGTCCATATCGGTCGGTTAGGTTCGGCCTCATGTGCCCCAAGTACGACCCACAGCACGAAGCCGAGGCGGCGATGAAGCGGGCCGCGGCGTCCGCCGACGGCGCCGACCGGCAGAGACTGATCCAACTGGCTCTGGCCTGGCATCAGCTCGCCCGCGACCGGCGCGACGAGCAGACGGACTAATCGCATCCTCGGCGAGATCTCGCGCCAATGGCCGGCCGAGGTCGGGACGCTGGTTGGCCTGCATGAGAAAGGCCCGTGCTCGGGGGGACAAGCACGGGGCCCTTCAAAGCCGACCGGGGCTGGCGGGTCGGCACCACTCCATTCCGTTGCAGCCAACGTGCTGGTCGTGATCTCGTTCGCGGCGCTACGCATTTCGTCGCGCCGTGGTTCGCTGCGACAGACGTTGCGCGGTTAGGAACATCCGTTCCCCGTCGACGTTGGCCGGCTATGACAGACCCCGAATTGCGCGCGCAGTCTTTCGAGATCGCCTGGAAATATCTCGACCAATCCGGCCTGCTCACCGGTGAGCCCAATGATTCAGCCCGCTTCATCCTGAACAGGATCGACCGGTTGATGGTGCGCGGCGAGCGGCGCAGGCTGCTGCTGTCGAACGCCGCGATCGATGCGTACCGATTGCGGCCCGTGCTCGTGACCTTGGATGCATGAACGAACCGAGCCAGCGAAACGCGGCATTAATGAATGCGCGCTGCCGATTTTTGCGATGACGATTCGTGCTTTTGGAACGAAGCGGAGTCGGACCGTGAACAAAAGAAAGGCCGCTTAGGCGTCGGCTGATCTGGTGCTGCGCCTGGCTCAATCGATCGCCAGGCAGTGCTCCAAATGTGGCTCCGAGTCCGCCTTCTGGCGGCTTGGACGCGCCCAGGCCTGAATAGCGAAGGCGAGTTGATGCTGACTGGCCGCCGCGTCCGCAATGGAAGCCCGCGCCGTCTCGATGCGCCGTGTGATCACGCTGGAGCTCACGACGCCAGCGTCGATTGCCAAATACGACATCGCGATCACGGCAACCGCAGATGCGATAGCCATTCTCGTCCACTCGGTTGGCAGCATCGAATTCCCTATCGGGCGCACGTCGCCCGGCGCATAGATAGGGTTCGTCTGTCCGGTTCAAAGACTGGGGCGAGGGTACCCACGTATTCGTGAAGTAATGAGGATTGGTAACTGTGCGTCCGTCACGTCGATCAAGCGGCACCGAAATTCCGGCAGCGCGAATCGAAATCGTCCACGGGATCGACGAGAACAGCGAGGCTCTTGAAGACGTCTCCGGTGAGCGGGCGGCCGATACCGCAAGTCGGCTCCATCGGCCTCGTCAATCCAGTGATGAATGGCGATCCCAGCAGGACTCGAACCTGCAACCCGCGGAGTAGAAATCCGCTACTCTATCCAGTTGAGCTATGGGACCGTCTTGATGCCGGCCTCGGCTGCCGCCTGCCGGTCTTCTATCACGCCAAATATGAAAAATCCTCGCTCCCGCCAAGTCTGAACCGAACCGTTTTCCTCAACGCCGCGACTAAGCGGAACGGTGGGGTGTCAGGGTGCCGGGTTGAGCGGCAGCGGACTGGACGATGGATTACATCGCCGGGAACGCTGGCCAGCTTCCGGGACACGGCCGCCGGTCGATCGGTCAGGTATGGCTGCGCCATCAGGACGGCGTGCGCGGTGATATCTCGATCGGTCTCCTCAGGGCTTGCCTTGTCATGGCGAATGCGACGATTTGCACCTTTGGTTCCATCGCCTTGAGTCCGTCACCTTTCCGCGCATTTCATGCTCACGCGGCGTTCGCCGCGATTTCCGGGAGTCCATTATGATCGGTCTTGTTCGCGCCGTCACACTCTGCGCCACGCTGGCGCTCGGCCTTAGCGCAGCGCTGGCCGCCGACAAGGCGTTCAAGCGCGACGACCTCGCCGATTCCGCGATCAAGCTGGAGGCCCAGATCAAGAGCGAAGCGGGGCCGGTCGCCAAGACCAGCGCGACGCTGCGCACCGACGCCGACGCCGCCTTCCGGCGCAATGATTTCCGCACCGGGCTGTCGGTGCTCGGCCAGATCGCCGCGACCACGCCGGAGGATACCGGCAACTGGCTGCGGCTCGCCAAGGTGATCTTCCAGATCTCGCCGAAAAGCTCGAGCGAGCAGACGTTCCTGCTGGAGCGGGCCTCGACCGCCGCCTACATCGCCTACCAGCGCGCCGGCAATCCGGGCGAGGAGGCGGATGCGCTCGCCGTGCTCGGCAAGTCGCTGGCCGAACGCAAGCTGTGGCGGCCGGCGCTGGATGCGCTGCGGCTGTCGCTCGACATGCGCGAGGTCGCCGACGTTCGCGGCCAATACGAGAAGATGCGCGACGAGCACGGCTTCCGGCTGCTCGACTATACCGTGGACTCGGATTCGGCGAGCCCGCGCGCCTGCTTCCAGTTCTCGGAGGAGCTGGCCAAGCGCACCGATTTCGCGCCGTACCTCGCGCTGGCGGGCCAGGACAAGCCGGCGCTATCGGCCGAAGGCAAGCAGCTCTGCGTCGACGGGCTGAAGCACGGCGAGCGCTACAACATCAATCTGCGCGCCGGCTTGCCGTCCACCGTGAAGGAGGGCCTGCCGAAATCGGCCGAGTTCAACGTCTATGTGCGCGACCGCAAGCCGTTCGTGCGCTTCACCAGCCGTGCCTATGTGCTGCCGCGGACCGGCCAGCGCGGCATTCCCGTGGTCAGCGTCAACACGCCCGCCGTCAACATCAACGTGTTCCGGATCGGCGACCGCAATCTGATCAACACGGTGGTGGACAGCGATTTCCAGAAGACCTTGTCGCGCTACCAGCTCTCCGATCTCGGCGCCGAGCGCGGCGTCAAGGTCTGGACCGGCGAGCTCGCGACCGCGATGACGCTGAACCAGGACGTCACCACGGCTTTCCCGGTCGACGAGGCGCTCGGCGAGCTTCAGCCCGGCGTCTATGTCATGACGGCCGCGGCCAAGGGCCCGGGCTCGGATGACGACAATCAGCTCGCCACCCAATGGTTCATCGTCTCCGACCTCGGGGTAGCAGCCTATTCCGGCAATGACGGCATCCATGTCTTCGTGAACTCGCTGGCGTCGACCGATCCGGTCGGCAAGGCCGAGGTGCGGCTGGTTGCCCGCAACAACGAGATTTTGGCGACCCGCAAGACCGATGACAGCGGCCATGTGCTGTTCGAGGCGGGGCTTGCGCGTGGCGAGGGCGGCCTGTCGCCGGCGATGCTGACGGTCACGGGCGAGAAGGCCGACTATGCTTTCCTGAGCCTGAAGACCTCGGCTTTCGACCTGTCCGACCGCGGCGTTTCGGGCCGGGCGGTGCCATCGGGCGCCGATGCCTTCGTCTATGCCGAGCGCGGCGTCTATCGCTCCAGCGAGACCGTCTATCTCACCGCGCTCTTGCGCGACGGGCAGGGCAATGCCGTTGCCGGCGGGCCGCTGACGCTGGTGATCGAGCGCCCCGACGGCGTCGAATTCCGCCGCGCCGTGCTGGCCGACCAGGGCGCCGGCGGCCGTACGCTGTCCGTGCCGCTCAATTCGGCTGTCCCGACCGGGACCTGGCGGGTGCGTGCCTTCACCGATCCGAAGGGCTCGTCGGTCGGCGAAACCACCTTCATGGTCGAGGACTACGTTCCTGACAGGATCGAATTCGACTTGTCCGCCAAGGACAAGCTGATCAAAGCTAACGCTCCGGTGGAGCTCAAGGCGGATGGCCATTTCCTCTATGGCGCGCCGGCCTCCGGTCTCCAGCTCGAAGGCGACATGCTGGTCGCGCCCGCGAGCGAACGCCCGGGCTTTGCCGGCTACCAGTTCGGCGTCGCCGACGAGGAGACCACCTCGAACGAGCGCACACCGCTGGAGAATTTGCCGGAAGCCGACGCCAATGGCGTTGCCACCTTCCCGGTGACGCTGGACAAGCAGCCCGCCTCGACGCGCCCGCAGGAAGCGCAGATCTTCGTTCGCATGGTCGAGACCGGCGGCCGCGCCGTCGAGCGCAAGATCGTGCTGCCGGTCGCGCCCGCCAACGCCATGATCGGCATCAAGCCGCTGTTCGGTGACAAGAACGTCGCCGAGGGCGACAAGGCGGAGTTCGATGTCGTGTTCGTCTCGCCCGAAGGTGAGAGGCTGCGCCGCGATGGCCTGCGCTACGAGCTCCTGAAGATGGAGTCGCGCTACCAGT
Source organism: Tuber microsphaerosporum (assembly GCA_003521225.1). Taxonomy (NCBI): domain Eukaryota; kingdom Fungi; phylum Ascomycota; class Pezizomycetes; order Pezizales; family Tuberaceae; genus Tuber; species Tuber microsphaerosporum. The sequence continues at coordinate 208,540 of QOVD01003509.1, read as the reverse complement.
GGTATCGCCAGAACAACTACTGGGAGTATGAGCCGGTCAAATCGACTTCGCGCGTTTCCGACGGCGACGTGACGATCGCTGCCGACAAGCCGTCGCGGATTTCGCTCAGCCCGCAGCCCGGCCGCTACCGGCTCGATGTGAAGTCGAACGACGCCGATGGTCCGGTGACCTCGGTGCAGTTCGACGTCGGCTGGTATTCCGACGGCAGCGCCGATACGCCGGACCTGCTGGAGACCTCGATCGACAAGCCGCAATATGCCTCCGGCGACACCATGACGGTGTCGGTGAACGTCCGCAGCGCCGGCAAGCTCACCGTCAACGTGCTCGGCGACCGCCTGCTGACGACGCAGACCATCGACGTCAAGGAAGGTACCGCGCAGGTGAGGCTGCCGGTCGGCAAGGACTGGGGCACCGGCGCCTATGTGGTGGCGACGCTGCGCCGCCCGCTCGATGCGGCTGCGCAACGCATGCCGGGCCGGGCGATCGGCCTGAAATGGTTCGGCATCGACAAGCAGACCCGCACGCTCCAGGTGAAGCTGACGCCGCCGGCACTGGTCCGGCCGAATGCGATGCTGAAGATCCCGGTCAAGCTCGACGGGCTCAATCCGGGTGAGGACGCCAAGGTCGTGATCGCCGCGGTCGATGTCGGCATCCTCAACCTGACCAATTACAAGCCGCCGGCGCCGGACGATTACTATCTCGGCCAGCGCCGCCTGAGCGCGGAGATCCGCGATCTCTATGCGCAACTGATCGACGGCATGTCGGGCACGCGCGGACAGATCAAGTCCGGCGGCGATGCCGGCGCCGGCGAATTGCAGGGCTCTCCGCCCGCGCAAAAGCCGCTCGCGCTCTACTCGGGCATCGTCACGGTCGCCACCGACGGCACCGCCGAAGTGAGCTTCGATATCCCCGAGTTCGCCGGCACCGCGCGCGTCATGGCGGTGGCTTGGACTGCGACAAAGCTCGGCCGCGCCAACACGGATGTCGTGATCCGCGATCCCGTGGTGCTGACCACGACCTTGCCGCGCTTCCTGCTCAATGGCGACCACGGCACGGTCAACCTCGAGGTCGACAATGTCGAGGGCCAGGCCGGCGACTACGTCATCAACGTGAAGACCGGCGGCCCGGTGAAGATGACCGGCAATCCCGCAACCACGGTCAAGCTCGCCGCCAAGCAGCGCAACGCGTTTACGCTCGCAATCGACGCGACGGCAGCAGGGCAGGCGACGCTCGACGTGGACATCAAGGGACCGAACGGCCTTGCTCTGGCACGTCACTATGCGCTCGACGTCAAGGCGGCGACCCAGGTGCTGGCGCGGCGTTCGATCCGGACGCTGGCGAAGGGTGAAAGCCTGACGCTGACCTCGGACATGTTCTCCGATCTCGTCCCGGGCACCGGCAGTGTCTCGGTTTCGGCCAGCCTGTCGACGGCGCTCGACGCCGCAACGATCCTGAAGGCGCTCGACCGCTACCCCTATGGCTGCTCCGAACAGATCACGAGCCGTGCCTTGCCGTTGCTCTATGTCAACGAGCTCGCCGCCGGCGCGCATCTGGCCATGGACACCGAGGTCGACCAGCGCATCCGCGATGCGATCGAGCGGCTCCTGGCGCGCCAGGGCTCCAACGGCTCGTTCGGCCTGTGGTCGGCCGGAGGCGACGACGCCTGGCTCGACGCCTACGTGACGGACTTCCTCACCCGCGCCCGCGAAAAGGGCTTTGCGGTGCCGGACGTGCTGTTCAAGAACGCGCTCGACCGTATCCGCAACTCGGTCGTGAACGGCAACGAGCCCGAGAAGGACGGCGGGCGCGATCTCGCCTACGGCCTCTACGTGCTCGCGCGCAATGGGGCGGCGCCGATCGGCGATCTCCGCTATCTCGCCGACACCAAGTTGAGCAACCTCGCGACCCCGATCGCGAAGTCGCAGCTTGCGGCCGCGCTGGCGCTGGTCGGAGACCGCAACCGCGCGGAACGCGTGTATGGCGCCGCGCTCGACAGCCTCGCGCCGAAGCCGGTGCTGGAGTTCGGCCGCACCGACTACGGCTCGCAGCTGCGCGATGCCGCCGCGCTGGTCTCGCTCGCCAGCGAAGGCAATGCGCCGAAGGCGACGCTGACGCAGGCGGTATCGCGGGTCGAGACCGCGCGCGGTCTGACGCCCTACACCTCGACGCAGGAGAATGCGTGGCTGGTGCTGGCGGCGCGCGCGTTGGCCAAGGAGAACCTGTCGATGGAAGTCGACGGCCAGCCGGTCAAGACCGCGCTGTACCGCAGCTACAAGGCCGTGACACTGGAGGGCAAGCCGCTGAAGATCACCAACACCGGCGATGCGCCGGTCCAGGCGGTGGTCTCGGTGTCGGGCTCGCCGGTCACGCCGGAGCCGGCTGCATCGAACGGCTTCAAGATCGAGCGCAATTACTTCACGCTCGACGGCAAGCCCGCCGACATCAGCAAGGTCAAGCAGAACCAGCGTTTCGCCGTGGTGCTGAAGATCACCGAGGCGAAGCCCGAGTACGGCCACATCATGGTGTCCGACTATCTGCCCGCGGGCCTCGAGATCGACAACCCGAAGCTGGTGTCGTCGGGCGACAGCGGCACGCTGGACTGGATCGAGGACGGCGAGGAGCCTGAAGATACCGAGTTCCGTGACGACCGCTTCACGGCGGCGGTCGATCGCGCCTCGGACTCCAAGTCGGTCTTCACCGTCGCCTACGTCGTGCGCGCGGTCTCGCCCGGGAAATACGTGCTGCCGCAGGCCTATGTCGAGGACATGTACAATCCCTCGCGCTACGGCCGGACCGGGACGGGTAACGTCGAGGTGCGGGCGGCGAAGTGAGTGTGAAATGAACGAGTCGGCGCTTCAAACTCAGTCGTCATGCCCGGGCTTGTCCCGGGCATCCACGAACTGTGGCGCCGTGGCGAAGAACGTGGATGGCCGGGACAAGCCCGGCCATGACGGAGCAGAGGGCTGGGGCCGTCGTGTCCTCTCGGCCCTCGCACTCACGCTCATCCTCGCCATCGGCGGCTTTGTCGGCTGGGTCTATTCCCTCGGCCCGCTCCCGCTCGACGAGGCACGCCAGGTCTCCACCACGGTCGTCGATCGCAACGGAAAACTGCTGCGCGCATATGCCATGGCCGACGGCCGCTGGCGGCTGCCGGTCGATGCCAAGGCCAATGTCGATCCGACCTATCTCAAGCTGCTGCTCGCCTATGAGGACCAGCGCTTCTACGCGCATAACGGTCTCGATCCGCTCGCGCTGGGGCGCGCCGCGCTGCAGCTCTCGACGCGCGGCCACATCGTCTCGGGCGGCTCGACCATCTCGATGCAGCTGGCGCGGCTGATGGAGCCGCGGCGGCAACGCTCGCTCTATGCCAAGCTGCGGCAGATCGTGCGGGCGATCGAGATCGAGCGCAGCATGAGCAAGGCCGAGATCCTCGACCTCTATCTCGCGCTCGCGCCCTACGGCGGCAATCTCGAAGGCATCCGCTCGGCCTCGATCGCCTATCTCGGCAAGGAGCCGAAGCGGCTTTCGCTGGCCGAGGCCGCGCTGCTGGTGGCGCTGCCGCAATCGCCGGAGACGCGCCGGCTCGATCGCTATCCCGAGGCCGCACGTAAAGCCCGCGACCGCGTGCTGGACCGCATGGTCGAGGAACATGTGGTCAGCCTTGAGGACGCGAAGCAGGCCAAGGCCGTGCCCGTGCCAAAACTGCGCAAGCCGATGCCGATCCTCGCGCCGCACGCCTCCGACACGGCGCTGTCGACGGTCAAGGATGCGCCGGTCATCAAGCTGACGCTCGATGCCAATTTGCAGAAGGTGCTGGAGCCGCTGGCGCGCGACCGCGCCATTGCGCTCGGGCCCAACATCTCGGTCGGCATCATCGTGGTCGACAATGAGAGCGGCGACGTGCTCGCCCGCGTCGGTTCGGCCGATTATTTCGACGAGAGCCGGGCGGGGCAGGTCGACATGACCCGCGCCGTCCGTTCGCCGGGGTCGACGCTAAAACCCTTCATCTACGGGCTCGCCTTCGAGGACGGCTTCGTCCACCCCGACAGTCTGATCGACGACCGGCCCGTCCGCTTCGGCTCCTACGCGCCGGAAAATTTCGACATGACGTTTCAGGGCACGGTGCCGGTGAAGAAGGCGCTGCAATTGTCGCTGAACGTGCCGGCGATCGTGCTGCTCGACCGCGTCGGCGCAAGCCGGCTGTCGTCGCGGCTGCGGCAGGCCGGTGGCAATCTGGTCCTGCCCAAGGACGAGGCACCGGGGCTCGCGATGGGACTCGGCGGCGTCGGTGTGACACTCCAGGACCTCACCCAGCTCTATACGGGTTTCGCCCGGCTCGGCACCACCATGCCGTTGCGCGACCTCATGACCGGCCGGGACGATCGGGAACCGCTGCGGCTGCTGGACCAGGTCGCGGCCTGGCAGGTCGGCAACGTGCTCCTGGGCACGCCGCCGCCCGAAAACGCCGCCCACAACCGCATCGCGTTCAAGACCGGCACCTCGTACGGCTATCGCGACGCCTGGTCGGTCGGCTTCGACGGCCGCATGACCATCGGCGTCTGGGTCGGCCGGCCCGACGGCGCGCCGGTTCCGGGCCTGATCGGCCGCGTGGCCGCAGCCCCGATCCTGTTCGATGCCTTCGCCCGCACCGGCAAGACGCTGGCCCCGTTGCCCAAGCCGCCGAAGGGAACCCTGGTCGCCAGCAACGCCAAGTTGCCATTGCCGCTGAAGCGGTTCCGCCCGGTCGGGGACCTGGTGCGGACCGGCAGCGAGCAGGCGCTGCACATCCAGTTCCCGCTGAACGGCTCGCGGATCGATGTCGACCGTTCCGGCGGCGAGGGGAGCGCAGCCATGCCGGTGAAGGTCGCCGGCGGCGTCCTTCCCATGACCATCATGGTTAACGGAACTTCGCTCGGCGAGATCGACGGGCGCCGCCAGCGCCTGATTGATCCGCCCGGTCCGGGCTTTGCGCGGCTCACCGTGATCGACGCCACTGGCGCCGCGGACACAGTTGTCATTCGAATTCAATGACCCCGCCTTAACCGGTTGTCGGAATGACGGTTTCAGCGTAAGCGGAACCAATGGCCGAGACCTATCCCAGCCCCCGTTTTGGAGCACCCCGCGAGCCGAAAGCGCCCGTGAATCCGGGCAGCCGGCTCGTGCTTATGCTGGACTACGCCACGGCCAGTCACGCCCGCGCAGTCGGCTTCCTGCTGCTGTGTGCGCTGCTGCTGTTCCTGCCGGGCTTCTTCACGATTCCGCCTGTTGACCGCGACGAGGCGCGCTTCGCGCAGGCTACCAAGCAGATGGTCGAGAGCGGCGATTATGTCGACATCCGTTTTCAGGAAGACGTCCGCTACAAGAAGCCGGTCGGCATCTACTGGTTGCAATCGGCCGCAGTTGAAGCCGCATCCGCGCTCAAGCTGCCGAAGGCCGAATTGCGGATCTGGGTGTACCGGCTTCCGTCGCTGATCGGCGCCATCGGCGCCGTGCTGATGACCTATTGGGCCGCGCTCGGCTTCGTCACGCGGCGCGCCGCTGTGCTTGCCGCGCTCCTGATGTGTGCCTCCGTGCTGCTCGGCGTCGAGGCGCGGCTCGCGAAAACCGATGCGATGCTGCTGTTCTGCGTGACCGCCGCGATGGGCGCGATGTCGCGCGCCTATCTGTCGTGGCAGCGCGCAGAGGATGAGACCCATCCGCCCTGGAGCTGGCCCGCGATCTTCTGGACCGCGCTCGCCGTCGGCATCCTGATCAAGGGCCCGCTGATCCTGATGTTCGCAGGCCTGACCATCGTCGCGCTCGCGATCCAGGACCGCGATGCCTCGTGGCTGTGGAAGCTGCGTCCGCTCTGGGGCCTGATGTGGATGCTGGTGCTGGTGCTGCCCTGGTTCGTCGCCATCTTCTGGCGCGCCGGCGATGCCTTCTTCGCCGATTCCGTCGGCGGCGACATGCTGAGCAAAATCGGCGCCCAGGAATCCCATGGCGCGCCGCCCGGACTGTATCTGGCGCTGTTCTGGATCACGTTCTGGCCCGGCGCGCCGCTTGCGGCGATGGCGGCCCCTGCGGTCTGGCGCGCCCGGCGCGAGCCCGGCGCGCAGTTCCTGCTGGCCTGGCTGATCCCGTCCTGGATCGTGTTCGAGGCAGTGCTGACCAAGCTGCCGCATTACGTGCTGCCGCTGTATCCGGCGATCGCGATCCTTACCGTCGGTGCGCTGGAGCGCAACGTGCTGTCGCGCTCGTGGCTCGCGCGCGGCTCGGCCTGGTGGTTCGCGATTCCCGCGGCCGCCTCGATCATCGCCGTGGTCGGCGCGGTCATGCTGACGCGGCAACCGGCGTTCGTGGCCTGGCCGTTCATTGCGGCCTCGCTCATCTTCGGTCTGTTCGCCTGGTGGCTGTTCGACACCAACCGCGCCGAGCGCTCGCTGCTCAACGCGCTGGTCGCAGCGCTGATGCTCGCGGTCGTGGTCTACGGCATCGTGCTGCCGTCGCTGACCCCGCTGTTTCCGAGCATCGAGATCGCACGCGCGCTTCGCAACGTCACCTGCGTCGGGCCGAAGGCAGCCGCCGCCGGCTATCACGAGCCGAGCCTCGTGTTCCTGACGGGCACGCAGACGCTGCTCACAGACGGCTCGGGCGCGGCGGATTTCCTGCGCCAGGGGAGCTGTCGCTTCGCGCTGATCGAGCAGCGCTCGGAGCGCAGCTTCGTGCAGCGGGCCGAGGCGATCGGGCTGCGCTACAAGGTCGGTACGCGCATCGACGGCTATAATTTCTCGCAAGGGCGCGCGATCTCGATCTCGATCTTCCGCTCGGAAGGCACTGAGTAGATGCCGGCGCCGGCCGACATCACGCCGCGCCCGGGCTATCCCGCGCAATTGCTCGCGGTGTCGGGCCGTGCCCTGGCGCAGCTCGTCCGTACGCCTTCGCATTCATGCCGCGCCGAAGCCGCGCGAAAGCTGGCGCGGCATTCGCTGTGGCTCAGCGCGGCCGGTGCGGCCTTGATTATCGTGCTGATGCTCGCGTTCGATCAGACCGAGATCCAGCTGATGCCGGTGCGTGGCACGCCGAGCCTGTGGCCGATCCGCATCCTCACCGATTTCGGCAAGGACGAGTATGTGCTCTCGGTGCTCGGGGGGACGCTGGTGCTCCTGGCGCTCGTTGCAGCGGGATTGCACGGCACCCGTCGTGGGCTGCTGCTCGGCCTCGGTACGCGGCTGCAGTTCATGTTTCTGTCTGTCGCCCTGTCCGTGTTCGTTGCCGAGATCCTGAAATATCTCATCGGTCGCGGACGTCCGTTCGTGAGCGGCAAGGCCGATCCGTTCAACTTCATCCCGTTCGAGGGAACGGGGGCTTATGCCAGCCTGCCGTCGGGTCATGCGGTGACGGCGTTTGCGCTGGCGTTTGCGGTCTCGGCACTGTGGCCGCGCCTGCGCGTGTTCATGTTCACTTACGCAATCGTGATCCTGCTGACCCGGCTGGTGCTGCTCGCGCATCATCCGAGCGACGTCGTCGCCGGCGCTCTGGTCGGCATGGTCGGCGCCATGGCAGTGCGCTACTGGTTCGCGGCCCGGAGGCTCGGCTTTGCCATCCGCGCCGACGGCACCATTGTGCCTCTTGCAGGGGCGGTCTCGGGCCGCCTCAAAAGGGTTGCCCACGGGGCATCCGCCCCATAAAAGCGGCTGCCTGCCGGGATCGCCGGTTCCCCGGGGCAGCCCAATTCCAACCACGAGCTTTCGATTTGTCGTCGTCCCAGCCTTCGGTTTCCATCGTCGTTCCCGTGCGCAACGAAGCCGATAACATCGCGCCGCTGATCGAGGAGATCGGCGCGGCGCTCGATGGCCGCTGGGCCTATGAAATCATCTACGTCAACGACGGCTCGACGGACGCGACCGGCGAACGGCTCGGCGCGGTCATGCAGCAGCGGGACAATCTCCGGCAGCTTCGCCATGCCAGATCAGGCGGCCAGTCGGCAGCAGTGCGCAGTGGCGTGCGCGCAGCGCGCGGCACGATCGTGGCGACGCTCGACGGCGACGGGCAGAACAATCCCGCCTTCCTGCCCGACCTGATCGCGGCGGTCGAGAAGGGGGCGGGGCGCGTCGGTCTCGCTGCCGGTCAGCGTGTCGGACGCAAGGATACCGGCTTCAAGAAATTCCAGTCGCGCGTGGCGAACGGCGTCCGCAATGCTATCCTGAAGGACGGAACGCGCGATACCGGTTGCGGCCTGAAGGCGTTCCGGCGCGACGTGTTCCTGATGATGCCCTATTTCGACGGGCTGCATCGCTTCCTGCCGGCGCTGGTGCGCCGCGAGGGCTACGAGATCGCCTATGTCGACGTGATCGACCGGCCGCGCCGTTCCGGCGTGTCAAACTATGGTTTCTTCGACCGGCTGTGGATCGGCATCATGGATCTCGTCGGCGTGTGGTGGCTGATCCGCCGCAAGAAGCCGACACCAGATGTGACTGAGGTGAAGGCATGATCATCCAATACGGTCAGGCGTTGAATAACTATCTCTACGACGTCTTCGTCGCCAAGTTCGATTTCTGGCTGGCGTTCGGCCTCGTCGCGCAGCTGTTCTTCACCGCGCGCTTCCTGGTGCAGTGGATCGCGAGCGAGCGGGCCGGCAACAGCGTGGTGCCGATGGCGTTCTGGTTCTGCTCGATGGGCGGCGGGCTGATGACGCTGGTCTACGGCGTCGTGAAGCGCGAGCCCGTCATCATCCTCGGACAGGCGCTCGCGACCATCATCTACATCCGCAACATCATGCTGATCATCAAGAACCGCGGCCGCGCCTCGAGGACGCTGGAACGCTGAGACGCGCCGCTAGCGCGGTAACGCCGACGCCGCGCCGGAGGCGGGCAGGGCGGCATCCGCCTCGCTCCTGCGATAAGGCTCGCCGGCGGCATCGAGCACGGGATAGGCGACCGAGCAGATATGCGAGTGGATGCGGCGCAGGTCGCGCAGCACGTCCAGATGCAGCGAGGTGGTCTCGATGGTCTCGGGGCGGCCCTCGCGCAGGCGGTCGAGATGACGCTCGACTGCGGCGAGCTCGGTGTTCTTCAGCGTGGTCTTCTCCACCAGCAGCTTGCGCGCTTCGTTGGCATCGCCCGACATGAAGACGCCGAAGGCGATCCGCAGCGAGTCCATCGTGCGCTTGTGGAAGGCGGCGAGCTCCTCGGCGCCCTCGACCGAGAACTGGAAGCGGCGCTTGATCTTCTTGGTCGCGAGCTCGCTCAGGCTCTTGTCGATGATGTCGCCGATATGCTCGAGGTTGATGGCGAAGGAGATGATCTCCATCGCGCGCCGCCCCTCGCTCTCGTCGAGGCTGCCCCGCATCAGCTTCGTCACATAGAGCTTGATTGCTTCGTCGAGGCTGTCGACGACATTGTCCATCTTCGTGACCTGGTCGACCAGCGCACGGTCGCCGGTCATCATCGCCGCCATCACCTTGCGCAGCATGACCTCGACGAGATCGCCCATGCGCAAGGTCTCACGCGCGGCGTCGGCGAGCGCCAGCGACGGCGTCTCCAGCGCGCTCTCGTCGAGATAGCGCGGCCGGGCCGGATCGTCTTCCCGGACGCGATCGGGCAGCAGCCGGGTCAGGAGCCGGGACATGATGTCGAGCAGGCCGATGAAGATGACGGCCGTGCCTACGTTGAAGGCGATGTGGAAGGCCGCCGTCATCCTGGCGAGATCAGGCTGCCAGGCGTGCATGTGCTCAGCGATCCCATTCAGGAACGGCAGCACCAGCGCGATCCCGATCACGCGGTTGACGAGATTGCCGAGCGGCAGGCGGTAGCTTGCGGGATCGTCGCGCCGGGCGCCTTCGAATACGGGATTGATGGCGCTGCCGAGATTGGCCCCCAACACCAGCGCGAGGGCTGCGTAAGGCGTGATGAACTGCGAATAGGCCAGCGACATGATCAGCAGCACGCTGGCGACGCTCGAATGCACCGCCCAGGTGACGAGCGCGGCGATGACGATGCAGAGCACGGGATCGCCCGTGATCGCCGACATCATGACGCGAACACCCGGCGCGTTCTCCGCCGGAGCCAGCGTGTCGAGCAGGATGTGCAGCGACAGCAGCATCAAGCCGAGCCCGATGAAGACGCGGCCGATATCCTTGATCCGCGACCGTGGGCCGGAGCGGAAGGCGACGAGCCCGAGCACGAACAGGACAGGCGCAACGGCTGCGATGTTGAACGACAGCACCTGCACGATCAGCGTCGTGCCGACATTGGCCCCCAACATGATGGCGAGCGCGGCGGCCAGGCTGACGAGGCCTTCTGCCGCGAATGAGCTGGTGATCAGCGCCGTCGCCGTGCTGCTCTGGAGCAGCGCGGTGAGGCCTAGCCCGGCGGCGAACGCGTTGAATCGGTTGCCGAGCGCCTTGCCGAGCAGCCGCCGCAGGTCCGGGCCGAAGGCGCGCAGAATCCCGCTGTGGACCATGTGCAGGCCCCACAGCAACAGCGCCACGCCGCCCATCAGATCGAGCAGAACCAACGTTCCCATGCTCCGCGTCCGGATTGGAGTCGATTGGTGAGGCTAGCGCCAAACGTCAGCGGTTCAAACCCTTTGTTGGCGCATCCGCGTTACGTTTGCGGCGGTTGCGCGTTCCCGCGGCGCGCGTTTTGCGCGTCCGCCGGCGCGCGATTGCCGCGTCCCGAGGCGCGATGCCTTGTGAGCAGGCTCACATTGCCGCCTTGAGGGCAGCGAAGCCGCGATCGAGATCGGACTTGAGATCGTCGACGCTTTCGAGGCCGATGTGCAGTCGCAGGGTCGGGCCGCCCGGCGACCACTTCGTGGCGGTGCGATAGGCGTCGCAATCGAAGGGAATCACGAGGCTCTCGAAGCCGCCCCAGGAGAAGCCCATGCCGAACAGCTTGAGCGTGTCGAGCATGGTGTCGACCGCCTTCTGCGGCGCCGGCGTCAACACGATGCTGAACAGGCCCGACGCGCCGGTGAAATCGCGCTTCCAGATTGCATGGCCGGGATCGGTTTCGAGCGCCGGATGCAGCACGCGCGCGACCTCGGGTCGGGCCGCGAGCCAGCGCGCCATGTCGAGCCCCGAGCGATGATGCTGCGCCAATCTCACCGACAGCGTGCGCAGGCCGCGCAGCGCGAGGAAGACGTCGTCAGGGCCGGCGCAGACGCCGAGCAGGCGGATGCCTTCGGCGATCTGCGGCCAGGCCTTGGCGTTGGCCGAGATGGTGCCGAACATGATGTCGGAATGGCCGCCGATATATTTGGTGGCGGCCTGCATGCTGATGTCGACGCCCTGGTCGAGCGAGCGATGATAGAGCGGCGTCGCCCAGGTGTTGTCGTCGATGACGAGCGCATCGCGCGCATGCGCGACCTCGGCGATGGCGCGGATGTCCGGCATCTCGAACGACTGCGAGCCCGGCGCCTCCACCAGCACCGCGCGGGTGTTGGGCTTGAACAGCTTGTCGATGCCCGCGCCGATCAGCGGATCGAAATAGGTGGTCTCGATGCCAAGGCGCGCGAGCATGCCGTTGCAGAAATTGCGCGAGGGCCGATAGACGTTGTCGCAGACGAGCAGATGGTCGCCGGTCTTCAGCACCGAGAGCAGGGTGGTGGAGATCGCCGACAGCCCCGACGGCACGATGCCGACGCCGGCGCATTGCGGCCCCTCCAGTGCCATCAGCGTCTCCTGGAACGCCCTGGTGGTGGGGGTGCCGTGGCGGCCGTACTGGAACTCACCGCGATGGGCGTGCAGGTCCTCGGCGGTCGGATAGAGCACGGTCGAACCGTGAAACACCGGCGGATTGACGAACCCCTTCTGCGCCTTGGTGTCGCGGCCGGAGGTCACCAGCCGGGTTTCGGCGTTCTGTTGGGAGGGGTGCGAGGAATCCATGCGTCTGCTTTCAAAACCGCGTTTCCACCGGGCGCGCCGCGCCCGCGGGCCGGCCGAAGGCCGCTGCCGTTAATAACAGAACACAGAAGAGTCCCGTCAACCCCTTGACCCGGCTCGCCAGTCGTTCTGAGATGCGCGGGTGCTATTCAGTCGCCGCATGTTGAGGGGCTGCCGCGACCTTCGATCCATCGTCTGACCGGACCTTGCGTCACAGCCATAACGGCGGGCGCCTGCGGCGGGGATTAAGGTATGGCCTCCCGGGATGGGCGAGTGTTCGGCAAGGTTTTCCAGCATGACTCTTGCAAGGCCAGTCTTGATGCGGCTAGCCCTAGCGGAGACGATCCCAAAGACGCCATTCCTGACATTGAGACGACTTTGAAAGGCCTTCAGCCCATGAAACGCGTAACCCTGGCTCTCACTCTCGCTCTCGCCGCCGGCCTCTCCGCCCAGGCCGCCGATGCGCAAACGCTCAAGACCATCAAGGACCGGGGCATGCTGTCCTGCGGCGTCAGCCAGGGCCTGCCCGGCTTCTCCTCGCCCGACGACAAGGGCAACTGGACCGGGCTTGACGTCGACCTCTGCCGCGCGATCGCCGGGGCGATCTTCAACGATCCGACCAAGGTCAAGTACGTGCCGTTGTCCGCCAAGGATCGTTTCACGGCGCTGCAATCCGGCGAAATCGACGTGCTCTCGCGCAACACCACCTGGACCATCTCGCGCGACACCTCGCTCGGCGCCAACTTCACCGGCGTGACCTATTATGACGGGCAGGGCTTCATGGTGAAGAAGTCGCTCAAGGTGAATTCGGCGCTCGAGCTCAACAGCGCCTCGGTCTGCGTCCAGACCGGCACCACCACCGAGCAGAATCTCGCCGACTACTTCAAGGCCAACAACATGAAGTACGAGGTGATCGCGTTCGGCACCAACGACGAAACGGTCAAGGCTTATGAAGCCGGCCGCTGCGACGTCTTCACCACCGACCAGTCGGGTCTGTACGCCAACCGCCTCAAGCTTGCCAATCCCAACGACCATATGGTGCTCCCCGAAATCATCTCGAAGGAGCCGCTCGGGCCGATGGTGCGTCACGGCGACGACCAGTGGTTCGACATCGTGAAATGGACGCTGTTCGCCATGGTTACCGCCGAAGAGCTCGGCGTGACCTCGAAGAACGTGGACGAGAAGGCGAAACTGGAAAATCCGGAGCTGAAGCGCGTGCTCGGCAGCGACGGCAATTTCGGCGAACAGCTCGGCCTGACTAAGGACTGGGTGGTGCGGATCGTGAAGGCCACCGGCAATTACGGCGAGGTGTTCGATCGCAACGTCGGCGCCGGTTCGCCGCTCGGCATCAGCCGTGGCCTCAACAATCTCTGGAATAAGGGCGGTCTTCAGTACGCGCCGCCGATCCGCTGATCCCGCCTGATCCGCGGCGATGAGCACCGAGGCTCGAAAACCGCCGGCCCAGATCGCGCTGAAGATCAGGCGCGTTCTGGGCGGCAAGGCAGGCTGGAACGGCGTCGCCGTCCAGTTTGCCTTCGCGGCGATCCTGGGCTGGATTGGCTATGAGATCGTTTCCAACGCCCGGGCCAACCTCGAAAACCAGCACATTGCCGCCGGCTTCGGCTTCCTCCGGAACAATGCCGGCTTCGACGTCAACCAGACCCTGATCTCCTACACCGGCTCGGACACGTTCCTGCGCGTGTTCGTGGTCGGGCTTTTGAACACGCTCGTGGTCTCGGTGGTAGGCATCTTCTTCGCCACCGTGATCGGCTTCATCGTCGCGCTGTGCCGGCTGTCGCCCAACTGGCTGTTGTCGCGCGTCGGCGAGATCTATGTCGAGATCGGCCGCAACCTGCCGGTGCTGTTCCAGATCCTGTTCTGGTATCTGGCGGTGCTCGCGGCCCTGCCAAATCCCCGGCAGAGCATTTCGCTGCTGGGCATCGCCTTCATCAGCAACCGTGGGCTCGTCATTCCGCGCCCGATCGGCGAGGGCGGCTTCGAGCCGTTCCTGGCGATGCTGGTCCTCGGCATCGTCGCTTCGCTGGTTTTGCGCTTCTATGCGCGGCGGGCGCTATTTCAGCGCGGTCAGATGATCCGGATCTGGCCCTATGTGCTGGGCCTGCTGTTCGGGCTGCCGCTCGCGGCCGTGCTGGTGTTCGGCCTGCCCTTCACCTTCGAGCTGCCGCAGCTCAAGGGGTTCAATTTTGCCGGCGGCTCAAGAGTCATCCCGGAATTCGTGGCGCTGACGCTGGCGCTGTCGACCTATACCGCGGCCTTCATCGCCGAGATCGTGCGCGCCGGCATCCTGTCCGTCCACTCCGGTCAGATGGAAGCGGGATCCTCGCTGGGGCTGAGCCGCGGCACCACGTTGCGCCTGATCGTCGTGCCGCAGGCGATGCGCGTGATCGTGCCGCCGCTGACCAACCAGTATCTCAACCTCACCAAGAACTCTTCGCTGGCGGTCGCGATCGGCTATCCCGACCTCGTCTCGGTGTTCGCCGGCACGTCGCTGAGCCAGACCGGGCAGGCGATCGAGATCATTGCCATGACGATGGGCGTCTACCTCCTGATCTCGCTGCTCACGAGCGCCGTCATGAGCGTCTACGGTTGGCGCGTCAGCCGGAGTCTGGGCGCATGAGCGACATCATCTCGTCCGCCTATGTCCGCCGGGACCTGCTCACTGAGCGTCCCGCGCCGGTCAAGACCACGGGCTTCATCGGCCTGATGCGCACGCGCCTGTTCAATTCGCCGACCAACATTTTGCTCACGATCGTCGGCGCCTTGCTGCTCTGGTTCACCGTCATTCCTGCCGTGAAGTTCCTGATGGTCGATGCGGTTTGGACCGGCAAGGATCGCACGGCGTGCCTGACCGAGAATGCCGGCTTTTCGGTCGGCGCCTGCTGGCCCTTCATCCAGGCCAAGCTGCCGCAACTGATCTACGGCTTCTATCCCGAGGCCGAGCGCTGGCGGGTCAATCTCGCGCTGATCCTGGCGGCGGCTCTGCTGCTGCCGCTGCTCATTCCGCGCCTGCCGGCGAAAGGACTGAACGCCGGCCTGTTCTTCTTCGCCTTTCCAGTCGTTGCATTCTTTCTGCTGCACGGCGGCGGCATCACCGGGTTCGGCCTGAGCTGGACGGCCGGCCTGCTGCAATTGTTCGACGACAGCATCATCGGCGCCGGGCAGGCCCTGCTCAGTCTCGCCAAGACCTCAGCCATCGCACCGCTCTTCTGGCTGGCCGGCAATCTCATCGTGCTGGTCGGCACCGCGATCTACTGGCTGATCTTTCCGCTGACCTGGCTGCGTGACCAGCTCCAGGGAACGGGCCAGTCGGTCTGGGCCGATTTCGCCATCACGGCGGCGGTCGTCTCCCTGATCGCCTTCGTTGTCGGTGGCGGCGTTCGCACCGGCGGCCGGGCGCTGACATCCAGCATCGCCACCTTTGTCGGCATCGCGGTCGTGATCAAGCTGATGGGGCTCGATCACGGCGGCCTGCCGGTCGTGACCACGAATCTGTGGGGCGGGCTTCTGGTGACGCTGGTGGTCTCCGTGACCGGTATTGTCACCTCGCTGCCGATCGGCATCGCGCTGGCGCTCGGCCGCCGCTCGACCATTCCGCTGATCCGGATCTTCTCGATCGCCTTCATCGAGTTCTGGCGCGGCGTGCCGCTGATCACCGTGCTGTTCTTCGCGACCTACATGCTGCCTTTGTTCCTGCCGGGCAATTTTACGGTCGACGGTCTGGTACGCGCGCTGATCGGCATTTCGCTATTCACGGGCGCCTATCAGGCCGAGAACGTCCGCGGCGGGTTAGCCGCGATCCCGCGCGGGCAGGGCGAGGCGGCGGCCGCTCTGGGCCTGTCCTGGTGGAAGACGACCTCGCTGATCGTGCTGCCGCAGGCGCTGCGCCACGTCATTCCGAACCTCGTCAACAGCTTCATCTCGCTGTTCAAGGACACGTCGCTGGTCTCGATTGTGGCGCTGTTCGACCTGCTGGGCTCGCTCCGGGCGTCGTTCTCGGATCCGAAATGGTCGACGCCGTCGACCGCGTTCACCGGCTTTGCCTTCGCCGGGATCATCTACTTCATCTTCTGCTTTGGAATGTCGCGCTACTCGCTCTTCGTCGAGCATCGCCTCAACGCCCACCGTCGCAACTGATCGAGGTCATCATGTCCGACCCCATCGTCAAGATTTCCGGCCTCAACAAATGGTACGGCGAGTTCCACGTGCTGCGCGACATCGACCTCGAGGTCAAGAAGGGCGAGCGCATCGTGATCTGCGGCCCCTCGGGCTCGGGCAAGTCGACGTTGATCCGCTGCATCAACGCGCTCGAGGAATTCCAGGAGGGCGAGATCGTCGTCGACGGCATCGAGCTCGGGCCGAACCTGAAGCACGTTGATGCGGTCCGCCGCGAGGTCGGCATGGTGTTCCAGAGCTTTAATCTGTTCCCGCATCTGACCGTCCTGGAGAACTGCACGCTGGCGCCGATCTGGGTGCGCAACATCCCGAAGAGGGACGCCGAGGTCAACGCGATGAAATTCCTGGAGCGGGTCAAGATCCCGCACCAGGCCAACAAGTTTCCGGGACAGATGTCCGGCGGCCAGCAGCAGCGCGTCGCGATCGCACGCGCGCTGACGATGAACCCCAAGGTGATGCTGTTCGACGAGCCGACCTCGGCGCTTGACCCCGAAATGGTCAAGGAAGTGCTGGACACCATGGTCGACCTGGCCGAGGAGGGCATGACCATGCTGGTTGTCACCCACGAAATGGGCTTCGCCCGCGAGGTCGCCAACCGCGTCGTGTTCATGGACGCCGGCCAGATCATCGAGGCCAATACGCCGAACGAGTTCTTCGCCGCTCCCCAACACGCGCGGACGAAGCTGTTCTTGAGCCAGATCTTGCGGTGATGCGAGCTGCCGTAGGGTGGGCAAAGGCGCGTCGCGCCGTGCCCACCATCCCTCGGCGATCGCGGCAAGCATGGTGGGCACGCTGACGCTTTGCCCACCCTACGGCTACGGCACCGCGGCTTGCTCAACTTGAGCCGGACTTCGAAATCCGGGCGGCCGCAACCCTCCCGGCCTAGACGAACGGCGGCTTGATGTTGCTGCGCTTCTCCAGCCATTCCGGCACCGGCAGGTTCTTGGCGCGCATGAAATCCGCATTGAACAGCTTCGACTGATAGCGGCTGCCGGAATCGCAGAGCACGGTGACGACGGTCTTGCCGGGCCCGAGCTGTTTCGCGAGCCGTATCGCGCCGGCGATGTTGATGCCGGTGGAACCGCCGAGGCACAGGCCTTCGTGCTGGAGCAGCTCGTAGATCACCGTGACGGCTTCCGCATCGGGAACGAGATAGGCGTCATCCACCTTCGCGCTCTCGACGATTGCGGTCGCACGGTTGAGGCCGATACCTTCCGTGATCGAGCCGCCCGGCGTCGCCTTGGCGTCGCCGCTCCGGAAATATTCGAACATGCCGGCACCATGCGGATCGGCGCAGGCGATCCGGACGTCCTTGTTCTTCTCTTTCAGATAGCGGCTGACGCCGGCGAGCGTGCCGCCGCTGCCGACCGAGCAGACGAAGCCGTCGACCTTGCCGCCGGTCTGCTCCCAGATCTCGGGGCCCGTCGACTCGTAGTGCGCCTTCGCATTGTCGAGGTTGTTCCACTGGTCTGCGAACAGCACGCCATTGGGCTCGGTCTTGCGCAGCTCGTCGGCGAGCCGGCGGCCGACATGCTGATAATTGTTGGGATTGGCATAGGGCAGGGCCGGCACCTCGATCAGCTCGGCGCCGCACAGCTTCAGAAAATCCTTCTTCTCCTGGCTCTGCGTCTCCGGGATCACGATCAGCGTGCGGTAACCGCGCGCGCTCGCCACGACCGCGAGGCCGATTCCGGTGTTGCCGGCGGTCGCCTCCACCACGAGACCGCCCGGCTTGAGCTCGCCGCGCTTCTCGGCCTCCAGGATCATCCATTTGCCGGCGCGGTCCTTCACCGACTGGCCCGGATTCATGAACTCGGCCTTGCCCAGAATGGTGCAGCCGGTCAGTTCGGAGGCGCGCTTGAGCTTGATGAGCGGGGTGTTGCCGATGGCTTCGACAACGTCATTTTTGATGGTCATGTCAGGCAATTACCGGCTGGTTCATAGGGTGGGCGCGACCCTAAAGTAGGGTGGCGGGCCTTACAAGCGACCCTTGCAAGCCGACCCCGCAAACCCTTATTGCTGCTTTGCGAAGATGACTTGCCGGACGTCAATATTCCCGGACAGGAATCCGGCCTCGCAATAGGACAGGTAATACTCCCACAGCCGCCGGAACCGGTCGTCGAAGCCGAGCGGCACGAGGCCGGGCCAGGCCGTCTGGAAGTTATTCCGCCAAGTGGCCAGCGTCTTGGCATAATCCTGCCCGAAGATGCGCTCGCGAATGACGGGCAGGCCGAACCTGTCACCGAGCGACTTGAGCACGGCGGGCGAGGGCAGCATGCCGCCGGGAAAGACGTAGCGCTGGATGAAGTCCACCTCGCGCCGGTAGCTCTGGAACAGCCTGTCTTGGATGGTGATCGCCTGGATGCCGGCAAGGCCGCCGGGCAGCAGCCGGTCCCGCAACTGGGCGAAATATTTCGGCCAGAACTGCTCGCCGACGGCCTCGATCATCTCGATCGAGGCGATGCGGTCGTAGCGGTCGCATTCGTCGCGATAATCCTGAAGACGGATCTCGACCTTGTCGGCAAGGCCCGCCTCGTGAATGCGCTTCTGCGCAAAATCGCGCTGCTCGGTCGAGATCGTGAGGCCCACCACGCGCGTGCCGAAGGTCTTTGCGGCGAACTCGGCGAAGCCGCCCCAGCCGCAGCCGATCTCGAGCAGCGTCTGGTCCGGCTTCAGGTCGAGCGCCTCGGCGAGCCGGCGGTATTTGTTGGTCTGGGCTGCCGTGAGATCGGAGGTGCTCTCCTCGAACAGCGCCGAGGAATAGGTCATGCCGGGATCGAGCCAGGCCGAATAGAACGCGTTGCCGATGTCGTAATGGGCATGGATGTTGCGCCGCGCCTGACGGCGGGTGTTGCGGTTGAACCAGTGCTGCAGCAGCTGGACGAACCGCATCAGCGGCTTGTCGTTCAGCATGGCCTGGATCAGATCGTGATTGACGCAGAACAGGTAGAGGAATTGCGTCAGGTCCGGCGTATCCCAGTCGCCGGCGAGATAGGCCTCCGCGATGCCGATGTCGCCGCCGTTGATGAGGCGCGACGCGAAGCCGTAATTGTGCAGCCGCATCGCCGCATTCGGGCCCGGCTCCTGGCCGCCGAGACGGATCACGCGTCCGTCGGGCAGGGTGACGTCGAGCGTTCCTCGCCGCAGCCGCGCGCCAAAACTGAGTGCGAGCCGAACGATGCGCGGCAGATCGGCGAGCACTGTGTCTATGGTGTCTGACGTCACCGAGATGGTATGCGACATCGGCAGATCCATCACCTGAACGGATACTGTCCGACCGCGAGCCAGGCGCCCCCATACGCCTCATATCGCTGGACCCGAGGGCGCCCCGCAAACGGTCAGCGTCGAATCATGCGCATGATATAGGTGCGCGCTGCGCCGGTCGCCAAGGGGCTGGCGGGGTACCTCCGGCAGTCCACCGCCGTGTGCACAGTGCGATTGCAGGCCTAGCGCGCCGTGCGCTCAGCCAAGGCCGGGGAAGCTGCGGTGCGCCGCGGCGCAGGTTTCGGTGGAGCGCCTGGCGGGACCGGTAGCCCTGGCGTCGGCGTGGCAGCAATATCACATGAAATCTTGGTAAGCTTGAATGCGCCCCGGGCCGAGGTTGGAATACAAAAAAGCCCTGTGACACAGGCATATTTTGTATTTGCGTGAGTTCGACATCGACGCATTCGGGGCCGCATTTCGCAGGTGCGGGACTGTCCCCCTGTTCCGCGCCCCGCTAGTATGAACTTCAGGTTCCGCAGAAAGCATCACGGCTGTGAACGAGTTACATAATCGCCCCCGGCCGGCCCGCCACGAATCGGTTAATCCGGCTCTGCGGTGGCGGATCTATCTGCCCGGCGGGGGGTGGATGTGACACAGGATGGTCCTGCGGTCGCCATGAGGCGATCTCCCGGCCTTACGTTCCGGACGTTGCGCGCGGCGCGATGGGCTGCCGTGGCGTGCCTTGCCGCCAGTTCAGGCGCCTGCGTGCTGACGCAGGATTTGCCTGATCCCGCACTCGATGTTCCCACGCAGTACAAATACGCGGGCAAGCCGGATGCGCCGCCGTCGCTGGATTGGTGGCGCGGCTTTCGCTCCGCGGAGCTGACGCAACTGATGGAGGAGGCGCAGACCGTCAATCTCGACATCGCCGCCGCCGTCGCGCGCATCGTCCAGGCCGACGCCCAGGCGCGGCAGGCGGGCGCCGCGCTGCTGCCGAGCCTGTCGGGCGGCGGATCGGAAACCTATTCACGCACCTCGGGTTCGAGCGCCTCGGGCCTGTCCATCGGCGGCCGCGAAGTCGTCAACTATTCGGCGTCGCTGAGCGCGAGCTACCAGCTCGACTTCTGGGGCCAGAACCGCGATGCGCTGCAAACGGCGGAGGAGACGGCGAATGCCAACCGGTTCGATCGTGACGTCGTCGCCCTGACGACGCTCGCCGGCGTCGCCAACGCCTATTTCCAGGTGCTGGCCTCGCAGGACCGGCTGCGCACCGCCCAGAGCAATATCGCCAGCGCGCAGCGGATCCTTGATGCCATCCGCGAGCGCCGCAAGGCCGGCACCGGGACCGATCTCGACGTCGCCCAGCAGGAGAGCGTGGTCGCCAACCAGAAGGCGCTGGTGCCGCCGCTGCGCCAGACGCTCGACCAGAACGTCAACGCGCTCGCCGTGCTGGTGTCGCGGCCGCCGGAGAGCGTGCGGGTGCTCGGCGGCTCGCTGAACAAGATCGCGATCCCGCGCGTCACGCCCGGCCTGCCGTCGGAGCTCCTGACGCAGCGGCCCGACATCCGCCGCCAGGAGGCACAGCTCGCCTCGGCGACCGCGAACATCGGCAATGCCCGCGCGCAGTTCTTTCCGACGATCCAGCTCACCGGCAATGGCGGCTATCAGAGCTCGGCGCTGGTCTCGCTGTTCCAGCCGCATGCGGCCTTCTTCCAGCTCGTCGGCAGCGCCACGCAGCCGATCTTCGACGGCGGCAAGATCCTCGGCAATTTCGAATTCGCCAAGGCGCGGCAGGACGAGTTGCTCCAGACCTACCGCAAGACCATCATCCAGTCGTTTGCGGACGTCGACAACGCGCTGTATTCGATCAAGCAGACCACGATCAAGCTACAATTGCAGCGCGATGTCGTTACCTCGTCGAAGCGCGCCTTCGATCTCGCCGAGCAGCAATTGCGCGCCGGCACGGCCGACATCGTGACTGTGCTGAACGTCCAGCAGACACTATTTCAGGCCGAAGATGCGTTGTGGCAGGCCCAACTCGCACGGCTTCTCGCCATCGTCAGCCTGTATCAGGCGCTCGGCGGCGGCTGGGAGCCGCGAATGGAGAAACCGGTCAATGCTCTTTAAGCCGGATACGAAGGAAGGCGCGAAAGAAGGGACGGCGAAGAAATCGCGCGGCCGCGGCTTCGTCATGACCCTGATCACGCTCGCCATCCTTGGCGGGCTCGGCTATTTCGGCTGGACCGTCTGGCACCAGCAGCCGCAGCAGGCGAATGGCCGCAACCAGCGGCCCGATCTGCCGGTGCCGGTGCTGGCGGCGACGCCCCGCATCCAGGACGTCCCGGTCTATCTCGACGGCGTGGGAGCGATCCGCGCGCTCAACACCGTGACCGTGCGCTCGCAGGTCGACGGCAAGCTGATCGCCGTGAAATTCACCGAGGGCCAGGACGTCAAGAAGGGCGACGTGCTCGGCGAGATCGATCCCGCGCTCTACCAGGCGACGTATGATCAGGCCGTCGCCAAGAAAGCGCAGGACGAGGCGCAGCTCGCCAACCAGCGCATCGACCTTACGCGCTACGAGCAGTTAGCTGCCTCCAACGCGGGCTCCAAACAACAGGCCGACACCCAGCGCGCCGCGGTCGCGCAGACCGAGGCGCTGGTCAAAGCCGACCAGGCCGCGATCGACAATGCGGCGGCGACGTTGAGCTACACCAAGATCGTGGCGCCGCTTTCGGGCCGCGCCGGCCTGCGGCAGGTCGACCAGGGCAACATCATCCACGCCGCCGACGCCACCGGCCTCCTGGTGATCACGCAATTGCAGCCGATCGCGGTGTGGTTCAGCCTGCCACAGCAGCAGATCATGCGCGTCAACGCAGCGGCGTCGAAGGGCACGCTCGCGGTCGACGTGTTCGGCAATGACGGCATCACCGTGATCGACACCGGCAAGCTGACCGGCATCGACAACCAGGTCGACCAGACCACCGGCACGCTCAAGCTCAAGGCGGAATTCCCCAACGCCAATTACCAGCTCTGGCCAGGCCAGTTCGTCAATGTCCGCCTCAAGGTCGAGACCTTGATGCAGGCGCTGGTGGTGCCGACATCGGCGGTGCAGCGCGGACCGATCGGCACCTTCAGCTACGTCATCGGCGAGGACAATGTCGTCTCCGCCAAGCCGGTGACCGTGACCCAGCAGAACGAGCATGACGCCGTCATTGCCAGCGGCTTGTCGCCGACCGACAAGGTCGTCACGACGGGCTTTGCCAATCTGTCCGACGGGTCCAAGGTGGTCGTCGGCCGCGATGACCAGACACCGTCGGCCGATCTCGCCCCGCGCAAGCGCACGCGCGGCCCGGACGGCCAGAAGAAGGATGGGCAGGCCAAGGACGGACAGGGCAAGGACGGCGAGCACCGCGCCAAGCGGAGCAGCAGTGAAGGCGACCAGAAGGGGCAGACCGGACCAGCATCGGGGCCGGGGGCATCGGAACCTGGAGCCAAGCAGCCATGATCCCGACAACAGCCGCCTGAGCGGCAGGCATATCCCATGGGCGTCTCCGAACCCTTCATCCGCCGCCCGATCGCGACCTCGCTGCTCGGCATCGCCCTGCTGATCGGGGGCGCGCTCGGCTATTTCTCGCTGCCGGTCTCGGCGCTGCCGCAGGTCGATTTCCCGACCGTGCAGGTGTCGACGCAGCTTCCGGGCGCGAGCCCCGACGTGATCGCCTCGCTGATCACCGCGCCGCTGGAACGGCAGCTCGGCCAGATCCCGTCGCTGACGGCGATGAACTCGACGAGCTCGTTCGGCGTCAGCCAGATCTCGCTCCAGTTCGATCTCAACCGCGACATCGACGGCGCGACCCAGGACGTGCAGGCCGCGATCAACGCGGCGGCCGGCGTGCTGCCCAAGACGCTGCCTTATCCGCCGACCTACGCCAAGGTGAACCCGGCGGACGCACCGGTCATGACCCTGGCGCTTCGCTCCGACACGATCTCGCTGCGGGCGATGAGCGACATCGCCGACACGCTTCTGGCGCAGCGGCTGAGCCAGATCTCCGGCGTCGGCCGGGTTTCGGTGCTAGGTGGGCTGAAGCCGGCCGTGCGCATCCAGGCGGATCTGGCGCGCCTTGCCGCCTATGGCATCGCTATGGAGGATCTGCGCACCGCGATCTCCAATGCCAACGTCTCCGGGCCAAAAGGCTCGCTCGACGGCGCGCAGCAATCCTACCTCATCGCCGCCAACGACCAGATCGCCGCTGCCGACGCCTACAAGCCTGTTATCATCGCCTACCGCAACGGCTCCCCGGTCACGATCGGCGACGTCGCGCAGATCGTGGATGGCCTCGAGAACGACCGCACCGGCGGCTGGTACCAGGGCACGCCGGCGGTCATCATCGACATCCAGCGCCAGCCCGGCGCCAACGTCATTGATGTCGTCAGCCAGATCCGGGCGGAAATCCCAAAAGTCCAGCGCGCCATTCCGGCCGGCGTGAACCTCACCATCGTCTCCGACCGCACCGTCACGATCCGCGCCTCGGTCCGCGACGTGCAGTTCACCCTGATCCTCAGCGTCGTCTTGGTGACGCTGGTGGTGCTGCTGTTCCTGCGCTCGCTGCGGGCCACACTGATCGCGGGCGTCGCGCTGCCGCTGTCGCTGATCACGAGCTTCGGCATCATGTATTTCGCCGGCTTCAGCCTCGACAATCTGTCGCTGATGGCGCTCACCATCGGCACCGGCTTCGTCGTCGACGACGCCATCGTCATGATCGAGAACATCGTCCGCCACATGGAGAACGGCGACAGCGCGATGGAGGCCTCGCTGAAGGGGGCCAGCGAAATCGGCTTCACCGTGATCTCGCTGACGGTGTCGTTGATCGCGGTGTTCATCCCGCTGCTGTTCATGTCCGGCCTCGTCGGGCGCATGTTCCGCGAATTCGCACTGACGCTGACGATCGCGGTCGTGACCTCGGCCGTGGTCTCGCTGACGCTGACGCCGATGATGTGCTCGCGCCTGCTCAAGCACGCCCATGAGGAACTGGCGGTGCCGGGATTGGCCGCGATCAGCCGCTTTATCGATAGCACCGTCGAGTTCTATCACCGGACGCTGCTCTGGGTCCTGGAACGCCAGCGCGCCACGCTGCTCGTGACATTTGCGACCCTGGTCGCGACCCTTGTCCTCTACGTCGTCGCGCCAAAGGGCTTTTTGCCGCTTCAGGACACCGCCTCGATCACGGCGGTGACGGAGGCGGGACCCGACGTGTCGTTCACCGAGATGCAGAAGCGCCAGGCCGAGGCGGCCGATGCCATCAAGGCCGACCCTGATGTGGTCGGCGTGGTCTCGGTGATCGGGGCGGGCTCGGTCAACCCGACCACCAATGTCGGGCGCCTGGTCATGACCCTGAAGCCGCGCGGCGAGCGGCGCGACGACGTCAGCGCGGTCGTGACCCGGCTGAAGGAACGGGTGTCGGCCATCCCCGGCATGACCGTCTATTTCCAGCCGGTGCAGGACGTGCAGATCTCGACCCAGTCGAGCCGCTCGCAATACCAGTACACGCTGACCGGCACTGATGCGACGCTGGTGTCGGAATGGGCGCGCAAGCTCGTTGCCGAGATGCGGCGCGATCCGCTGTTCCGCGACGTCTCCTCGGAGGCGCAGGAGGGCGGCCTGCGGGCACAGCTCGATGTGGATCGGACCCGGGCCGGACAGCTCGGCGTGAGCCTGCAAGGAATCACCGACACGCTCAACGACGCGTTCGCACAGCGCCAGATCTCGACCATCTACGGCCAGGCCAACCAGTACCGCGTGGTGCTGGAAGCGCTGCCGATGTACCAGCGCGATCCCTCGATCCTGTCGAAGCTGTATCTGCCGGGCGCGGCGAGCAGCATCGTGGGCGCGCCCAACGCCCAAGTGCCGCTCTCCGCCGTGGCGACGCTGAAGCGCACCACGGCGCCGCTCGCGATCTCGCACCAGGCGCAATTCCCGTCGATCTCGCTCAGCTTCAACCTCGCCCCGGGCGCCGCGCTCGGCGACGCCGTCGAGGCGGTGAAGACCATCGAGACCCGGATCGAGATGCCCAACAGCATCGTCGGCGTCTATGCCGGCGATGCCGCCGAATTTGCCAAGGCGCTCGCCGGCCAGCCATGGCTGCTGCTCGCCGCCGTGATCACGATCTACATCGTGCTGGGCGTGCTCTATGAGAGCTACATCCACCCGATCACCATCCTGTCGACGCTGCCTTCGGCCGGCGTCGGCGCGATCCTGGCGCTGATGCTGTGCGGGCAGGACCTCTCGGTGATCGGCCTGATCGGCATCATCCTGCTGATGGGCATCGTCAAGAAGAACGCGATCATGATGATCGACTTCGCGCTCGAGGCCGAGCGCAGGCAGGGGATGTCGCCGAACGAGGCGATCGTGCAGGCCTGTCTCTTGCGCTTCCGTCCGATCATGATGACGACGCTGGCGGCGCTGTTCGGCGCGCTGCCGCTCGCGATCGAGAGCGGCACCGGCGCCGAGCTGCGCTTTCCGCTCGGCATCTCCATCATTGGCGGCCTGCTGCTGAGCCAGCTTTTGACGCTCTACACCACGCCCGTGATCTACCTGGCGCTAGACCGCATCAACCGCCGCCTCGAGCAGGCGCTGCCGCCGGCTGAATCCGGCGGCCCGCCGGTCGCGGGCGCGACCGAGGGGATGCAGTGATGGCATCGATCTCGGAGCCCTTCATCCGCCGCCCCGTCGCGACCACGCTGCTGTCGATCGGGTTGTTCCTGCTGGGTGTCGTCGCCTACGAGTTCCTGCCTGTCGCCTCGGTCCCGAACGTCGACTTCCCCGCCATCTTCGTGTCGGCCAGCCGGCCGGGCGCCGACCCGTCCGTCATGGCGGCGACGGTGGCCTCGCCATTGGAGCGTCGGCTCGGCGAGATCGCGGGCATCAACCAGATCACCTCGACGTCGTCGCTCGGCACGACCAGCATCCAGCTCCAGTTCGACATCGGCCGCAACATCGACAAGGCCGCGCGCGACGTGCAGGCGGCGATCAACGCCGCGCTGATCGACCTGCCGAGCGACCTGCCGACGCTGCCGCGCTTCCGCAAGGCGAACACGGCCGGCGCGCCCGTTTTCGTGCTGGCCCTGACCTCGAAGACGCTGTCCGCCAGCGCGATCTACGACGTCGCCGATACCGTGCTCGCGCAGCGCATCTCGCAGGTGCCTGGCGTCGGCGACGTGACGGTGAGCGGCGCCGACCAGCCGGCGGTGCGCGTGCAGCTCAACCCCGTCGCGCTGTCCAACGCCGGCATCGCCACCGACGACGTCAGGACTGCGATCATCAATGCCAACCCGCTTGGTCCCGTCGGTATCTTCAACGGCGAGCGCCAGAGCGAGACGCTGTCGCTGAACAAGCAGATGCGGACGGCGAAAGAGTTCCGCGACATCATCATCAAGAGCTCGAACGGCAATTTCGTCCGGTTGTCCGACGTCGCCGACATCGAGGACTCCGTCCGCAACGCTCGCTCCATCGCCTGGTTCAACAAGCAGCCGGCCGTGCTGATCCAGATCACCAAGCAGGGCGACGCCAACGTCATCGACACCGTCGACCGGGTGAAGGCGCTGATCCCGGCCCTGAAACAATGGATCCCGGCGGGTGTCGATATTTCCACGCTGGTCGACCGCACCAGCACGATCCGCGCCAGCGTGCTCGACATGCAGTGGACGCTGCTGGCAACCGCTGTCCTCGTGATGGTCGTGGTGTTCGTGTTCCTGCGGCGGCTGACGCCGACGATCGCGGCCGGCATCTCCGTGCCGCTGGCGCTGGCCGGTACCTGTGCCGGGATGTGGGTCGCGGGCTTCTCGATCGACAATCTGTCGCTGATGGCGCTCGCGATCTCGGTCGGCTTCGTGGTCGACGACGCCATCGTCATGATCGAGAACATGTACCGCAATCTCGAGCATGGCATGCGGCCGCTCCAGGCCGCGCTCGTTGGCGCCCGGCAGATCGGGTTCACCGTGGTCTCGATCAGCCTGTCGCTGATCGCGGCTTTCACGCCGCTGATCTTCATGGACGGCATCGTCGGCCGCCTGCTGCGCGAGTTCTCGCTGACGCTGACCTTCGCGATCCTGGTCTCGACGCTGGTGTCGCTGACGGTCACGCCGATGATCTGCGCCCATTACATCCGGCAGACCACGTCCGGGACCGCGACGCTGTTCGATCGGCTGATCGAAGGCTCGCTGTCACGCGTGGTCACGTTTTACGCCCGCAGCTTGCGCACCGTGCTACAATATCCGCTGCTGACGCTGCTGATCTTCTTCGCCACCATCGCGCTGACGGTGACGCTCTACATCAAAGTCCCCAAAGGCTATTTCCCGACCGACGATTCCGGCTTCGTCATCGGCGCGACGCGCGCCTCGGCCGACATCTCGTTCCAGTCCATGCTCGGCCTGCAGCAGCGGCTCGCCGACATCGTGATGCAGGACCCGGCCGTGGCCGGGATCGGCTCGACCGTCGGCAGCGGAGGCGGGGGCCCGGGCGCTGCGACCTCGAACCGCGGCACCATGTTCATCAGCCTGAAGCCGCCGGAGGAGCGCGACCACGTCTCGACGCAGGTCGTGATCGACCGTCTCAGGCGTGCCCTGTACCCGGTGCCCGGCATCCGCCTGTTCATGTTCGCCGCCCAGGACGTCCGCGCCGGCGGACGGCAGAGCGATTCCGACTACCAGTACACGCTGACCAGCACCGACCTCGGCCTGCTCCAGAAATGGGCGCCGATCGTGGCCAAGCGCATGGAGAGCGTCGAGGGCATCACGGATATTTCCAGCGACCGCGATCCCGGCGGGCTTCAGCTCACGCTCTCGATCGACCGCCAGAAGGCCTCGGCGCTCGGCGTCAAGGTCCAGGATATCGACAACGCGCTCAACAACGCATTTTCGCAGCGGCAGATCGGGATCATCTACACCCAGCGCAACCAGTATATGACCGTGCTGGAGATCGACCCGAAATTCCAGGTCGACCCATCCAACCTCGATCGCATCTATGTCGCCGGTGCCAATGACGCGCAGGTGCCGCTGTCGGCCGTGGTGCATGCGACGCGCGGGCTCGCTGCGCTGGCGGTCTACCATTCGCAGGGGTTTCCCTCGACCACGGTGTCGTTCAACCTGATGCCGGACGTGCCGCTCCAGACCGCGACCCAGAACGTGCAGCGCGCGATCGAGGAGCTGCACATGCCCGAAGGGATTCGCGGCAGTTTTGACGGCAACGCGGGCGATTTCGCCAGGACCAGCGGCCGGCAACCGCTGTTGATCCTCGGTGCGCTGGTGGCGATGTATATCGTGCTCGGCGTGCTCTATGAGAGCCTCGCCCATCCGCTCACCATCATCTCGACATTGCCGTCGGCCGGGCTCGGCGCGCTGCTTGCGCTCCAGCTCACCAACACGCCGCTGACGGTGATTGCCTTCGTCGGCATCATCCTCTTGATCGGCATCGTCAAGAAGAACGGCATCATGATGGTGGACTTCGCACTCGATGCCGAGCGCCAGCGCGGCCTGTCCTCGGCGGAGGCGATCTTCGAGGCCTGCCAGGCGCGCTTCCGCCCCATCCTGATGACGACCATGGCGGCGCTGTTCGCCGGCATTCCGCTGGTCATCGCGACCGGTCCCGGCACGGAGCTGCGCCGTCCGCTCGGCATCACCATCATCGGCGGCCTGTTCGTCTCGCAGATCCTGACGCTCTACACGACGCCCGTGATCTACCTGCTGATCGACCGCCTGCGGCGGCGATCCGAGCCGCGCCCGCTGGCCGCGCCGGCGGAATAGGCGAAGTATCGCGCACGTTCCGACACCGTCAGTCGGCTCGATCCCCTAACATTTGATGTTATCAAATTAACATATGTATTCATAAAAGCTGCTAGTTCTCATTTCTGTCAACAAAGCTCGTTACAGAACGGAGACGGGCGCAGCCTTCGCTCGTCGCGCCGCCCGAAGCTGTTGCATTCGAACGGAATCCCGCCCCGAGAACGTGTGACGTGCTTGGGAATCCTTGCGGGCGAGCGGAAATCGGCTGGCTCGTGGTGTCTTGGAGTGATTGGCCAAATGGCTAATACGGTCGGATCGCACTTTTTCCCGGAGATTGCGGCGGGTGGATTCTCTCGGGTCGATGGCACGGTTCAGTTCTGGCAGCGGGTCGGGGCCTTGGTTGGCCAGGATTCCATCGTGCTGGACTTTGGCGCTGGACGAGGCGCCGGCCAGAGCGAGGATTCGGTTGCCTACCGGCGCAGTCTGCGGTCGTTGAAGGGACGGGTGCGCGAGCTCGTCGGGGTGGATGTCGACCCGGCCGTAACGACCAACAAGGCGCTGGATCGGGCGTTCGTGATCACACCCGATGGAGAGCTACCGATCGCCGATCACTCCATCGACGTGATCGTATCGGATTTTGTGTTCGAGCATCTCCAGGATCCTGCCAGAGCCGCCCGTGAACTCGACCGCGTGCTCAAGCCGGGCGGCTGGATCTGCGCGCGAACGCCCAACCGCTATGGATACATCGCACTCGCCAACCGGATGATCCCCGACCAGTTGCATGCCCGCATCATCCAGTCGGCCCAGGACGACCGCAAGGGCGAGGATGTCTTCCCGGCCGTCTATCGGCTGAACACTGCCGGCGCGTTCAAACGGCATTTTCCCGCCTCCCGATACGATCTGTATGTGATCCCGTGGGACGCGGAGCCGGCCTACTATTTCGGATCGAAGCTGCTCTATTCGCTGTTGCTAGCGGTTCAGCACTGCACGCCGGCTCCGTTCAAGACGGTGTTGACGGCGTTCATGCGCAAACGCCCCGTGCCGTGAGCCCGACAGCCAAGTCACGTCGGGCTCAAGCCGCCGTACACCTCATTGCGAAGACGAAAGGCCTTCGAGCGCGGAACGTCACGCAACGCAGGCGCCTTGTAGAAAGATCGTACCCTCCAAGACGTCACCAAGTCCGAGCGATAACGTCATTCGGCGATCAACTGGGGCGTGTATTACGGCCTGACCACCACACTTCATGACCATCGCCTCCCAATCCCCGCCCCAAAGCCCATGTCGACGTAGGTGCTCAGTTCTACGACACCGACCTCAGCAAGCCGATTTGGGTCGCCAACGTGGCCGCGAATGGTACTGTGGATTGGAGAGACGCTGCCGGAACGCCGGTCTAGCAGAGCGGTCGACGCATTCGACATACCGGCGCAACGAGACCGCCTTCGGGCGGTCTTTTTGTCGTGTGCCGAGGTTCGGGGTTATGGCGGCGCCACTCCCGGCAAGAGAGTTGTTGAACCGCCGCTTCAAGCGTATAGCGGCGACCATGTCGAACCCCACAGCCGCCGCGCCGGCCGATCCGATCCCCGAATGCCCGCACTGCCAGAAGCCGATGCCGCTGTGCATCTGCGACAGTGTCACGCCCATCAAGAACCGGCTCTCGCTCCTGATCCTCCAGCATCCGCAGGAGCAGGACAGGGCGCTCGGCACCGCCCGGCTGCTTGCGAAGCACTTTGCCGATGCCACGGTGCGGGTCGGCCTGTCCTGGTCGAGCCTGTCCAAGGCGCTGGCGCGGCCGGTCGAGAACGCCTCGCACTGGGCCGTGCTCTATCTTGGCTCGGCGCGCGCGGCCGATCTGGAGGCCGAGGGCGAGATCCTGGCGCTCAACCGCAAGGGCGAAGTCGCGGAGAACCAGCGCTCGATCCTCGGCAAGCTCGAAGGCGTGGTGCTGCTCGACGGCACCTGGAGCCAGGCCAAGGCGCTGTGGTGGCGCAATCCCTGGATGCTCAAATGCCAGCGCGTGATCCTCAACCCGGCGCATCCCTCCCGATACGGACGCCTGCGCAAGGAGCCGCGGAAAGACGGGCTGTCGACCATCGAGGCGGCCGCGACGATCCTGGCCAGTCTTGAGAAGCGCCCCGATATCGCCGAGACGCTCAATGCCAGTTTTGAACGGATGTTGACGCGCTACCGCGAGGTTCAGGCCGAAATGCCGGAATTGGCGCCAAAACCGCCGGTCAAGGACCGCCGGCGCGGTGTCCGGCGCAGCAAGCGCAGCTGACTCGCGCTTAAATCCTCCGTACGGTTGATTGCCCCGCGCGAGACGGGCGGGTAGAGACGATCGGCCGATGGGCCGCGAACTGTTATCTTCGCAGAATCGGAAAGCCGGAAGCGGAAGGGGCAGTCGAATTCAGGCCGCGGCGAAGGAAATCCTTGCACAGGCGGCGCGGCCCGATCGGTGGGGCACGCTCGCGCTGATGGACATCTCGCTGCGTTACCGGCGCACCGTGATCGGCCCGCTGTGGATCACGCTGACGCTGGCAGCAACAATCGCAAGTGTCGGCACGGTCTACGCCGCACTGTTCAAGCAGGACATCGCCGGCTTCCTGCCGCCCTTCGCCGTCGGCCTGATCGTCTGGACCTTGATCGCGACGACGCTCCAGGAAGGCTCCAGCATCTTCGTGGCGTCGGGCCACCTGATCAAGGCCGTGCCGGCGCCGCTGATTGTGCATGTGCTCCAGATGATCGCGCGCAACGTGCTCATCTTCGCGCATCATCTGGTGATCGTGGTGCTGCTCTACATCGTGATGCCCTGGCCGCTGCATGGGAGCATGCTGCTCGCGGTGCCCGGCTTTGCGATCCTGCTCATCGTTCTGCTCGGCGGATCGGTCGCGCTCGGCATGCTCTGCGCGCGCTTTCGCGATATCGGCACGGCGATCGTCAGCGGCCTGCAATTCATCTTCTTCCTGACGCCGATCATCTGGACCGAGGACGCCCTGCGCGGCACCGCGTTCTACTGGCTGATCCGCGCCAATCCGTTCGCGACGCTGCTCGACCTCGTGCGCAGGCCGCTGCTGTCGCAGCCGACCGATCCGGTGCAATGGCTGCTCGGCGCGATCTATGCGATCGTCGTAGCCGTCATCGCCTTCGGCTGCTACGCGAAATACCGCCACCGCGTGGCGTATTGGCTGTGAGGCGCGCATGAGCCTTGCTGCCCACATCGTGCTTCGCAACGTTTCGGTCAACTTTCCGGTGCTGTCGTTCCGCGACCGTTCGCTGCGCAGCCGGTTCGTCAGCGCGGTGACGCTGCGCCGGACGCGGGCTGTGCCGCACATCGTCTCCGCGCTCAACGACGTCAGTCTCGACATCCGCGCCGGTGACCGCGTCGCCATTATCGGCGCCAACGGCGCCGGCAAGACCACGCTGCTGCGGGTTCTCGCCGGCATCTATCATCCGACCGCCGGCAGCGTGGACGTGCTCGGCCGCTGCCTGTCGCTGTTCGACCTGTCGGCCGGCTTCGACGAGGAAGCCACGGGCTACGAGAACATCGTGCGCCGCGGGCTCGTGATCGGCGCGCGGCGCTCCGAGATCGATGAGCGGCGGGCGGAGATCGCCGAGTTCACCGAGCTCGGCGACCGGCTCGACCTGCCGCTGCGGACCTATTCCAGCGGCATGATGCTGCGGCTGATCTTCGCGGTCGCAACCGCCGTGGACGGCGAGATCGTGCTGCTGGACGAATGGATCGGCGTCGGCGACCAGCAATTCCGCCGGAAGGCGCGGCAGCGGCTCGACGAGATCGTGGCCCGTGCCGGCATCCTGGTGCTGGCCTCCCACGACATCGAGCTGATCCAGAGCACCTGTAACCGCGCGATCCTGCTCGAGGAAGGGCGGATGACCGCGGCCGGCCCGACCGATGCGATTCTTGCGAAATATCTCGCCGGCCCGGGCGGGTGCAAGGCGTAAACGCCCGGTCGGGGTTGCCTAAGCCATTGATCCCCTATATTGCTCCGCCCTTACGGGGCCACGTGGCGGAGTGGTTACGCAACGGTCTGCAAAACCGTGTACACCAGTTCAATTCTGGTCGTGGCCTCCATAACAACCTCCTGATATTTCATCATAAATTTTGTTCACCGCGCGTTCCGCGGAGCACGCGGTTGAGGCCTGCCAGGCCGTGCACACCGGGTTTGCCCGGGGCTTGGCGGACACCAGCGATTCAGGCCCGATGGCATAGACTTCGCATCTGCGAAGTGATGCGTCACGAACCCCTGGAGCTGGAGAGCACGTGAGCGACGTCGTCCGATTTGTCCCGAAATCCGAGCTGGAGCGGGCTCGCCTCATTCGCGAGGCCCGTGCGATCTATGACAGCATCTTTCCGCCGGCCGCACCCGACCGGGCGCCGCAGGACGGCGAGGAGCGGGTCAAGACCTGATCGGTCCCGCGCCATTCCGGCGCATGGCCGATAGCAAAACGCCCGCGTGAGCGGGCGCATCGGTTGACGTTGAAAGTGGTCTCAACAGGCCGCGTACCAGCCGTCCGGAAACGGCAGAAGGGGCCAGGCGCCCTCATTGTCATTGGCGGCTTTGGGCGTTGCGACGTACGACCACGAGCGGGGCACGAATTCCTCCTCCGGCTCGGGCGCGAAATCTTGATAGACCATGGCGTCCCGGACGGCATCCAGCAGCAAGTTGAATTCGGCTTCGCTCATCGCACCCTCGCAGAACGCGGATGGCGCAATGTCGCAAAGCCGGTTTGTTACCCGATTGAGCCGATCGTTCGCATTTTAGCGACCCGGCGATCGGGCTCCGATTGGTTAGCGTTTCCTTAAAATCCCCGCGGAACCGTACGTTCCTCCCGTCCGACCTCAGTGTGAAAGAGATCACATCCCCCGCGATTTATTTCTCCTACCCCTTGGCACGACACCGGCCAGCGAAGGCCGGGGGCGGGCAAGGCAGACGGGAGACTTGGTCATGAGGGCAAGGTTCTTACGGTTTGCGGGTGCGAAGAGCCGGGCGCGCCGCGCCTCGACGGTCGGGCTGTTCCTGGCGCTGTTCGCCTCCGCCGCCAATGCGCAGCAGGGAACGCCGGAGCAGCGCCGGGCCTGCACCCCCGACGTCTATCGGCTCTGCGCCGGCGAGATCCCCAACGTCCGCGCCATCACGGCCTGTCTGCGCCGTAACCGCTCAAGCTTGAGCGAGGCTTGCCGCACCGTCTTCGACCAGGCCGGCGGCTGACATAGCCGCCCTGTGGGTTTGTGCGCAGCAAGTGGCTCGTGCGGCCTCGCGAATCCGGCATAGTCGGCCTGTGGATATGCTGCGGACAGGCTGTGGAAAGCGGTGAGATGCTGTGGATGTCGTCCACAGATGCGTCTGCCCCGCGCCTCATCTCCGTCAGCGAACGTCATATCTCTGTCAAATACCCTGACTGATTGATTCTCCAACCGTGCAGATCATTGCGTCGCGCGAGATCATTTGGTTCTCCCGAATTCGGAATTGCGTGCCGCAGGACACCTGACGCACGATCAGTTTTTGTGCAGCGGGCTGCCCAATTCGCGAGCCCCATTCATCCAATTTTTTGTACGCCCGCGGACAAGCTTTCCCGTCCGCACTCCACCTAGGCTCGTTCCCGAGATCTGGAACATGGCCAGTGCCATGACAATTCGAAGGAGCTGGAGATGGAGACACGGGTATTGCCCCATGCACGGGCACGGGGGATCGCACGCGCATCATTGCCATGGCGCAAGGTCGCACTCGGCGCAACCATCGCTGCCGGCTTCGTCGCCGCGGCACCGTTGAGCGCGCAGGCCGCCGCGCCCGCCGCCTGCGCCGCACTCCAGGAGAAATATCCGGACTGGAAGGGCAAGACCCTCGTCAACGCCATCAACCCGCACACGCCGGGCTATGAGACGATCGACCCGAAGGATCCCAGCAAATATATCGGCTTCGACATCGATCTTGGCGAAGCCATCGGCGAATGCCTCGGCTTCAAGCTGACCTACAAGCCGGTGACGTTCGCAGCACTCCTCACAACACTCGCTGCCGGCCAGGCGGACATCGTCATCTCCGACATCTACGCCACCAAGGAGCGCGCCAAGGCCGCCGACTTCATCACCTACTCGAAAGTGTTCGACGGCGTGCTGGTCGCCAAGGGCAATCCGAAGGGCATCAACGGCATCAACATGTCGATGTGCGGCACGGCGGCCGCCGAAAACACCGGCTATGTCGAGGTGCCCCTGATCCAGGCGCTGATCCCGGAATGCAAGAAGGCCGGCAAGGCCGAGCCGACCATCCAGCTCTACGACAACAACGCCAACTGCATCCAGGCCATCCTCGCCGGTCGCGCCGACACCTATGTCAACGACGTCAACACCGTCGACAGCGCCGTCAAAGCCTATCCGGACAAGCTGGAAAAGGCGATCGCGGTGACGATCCCGTATTCGGTCGGCATCGCCGTGCCCAAGGACAAGCCGAAATTCCGCGACGCCGTGCTCGCCGCGCTGATCGAGGTGCAGAAGGCCGGCACGCATATGGAGCTTCTGAAGAAGCACGGGCTCGACGTGAATAACTTCAAGGAGCCGGACATTCTGACGGCTGACTGATGTCGCTGTTTCTCCATTACCTGAGCATGCCGTATCTGCTCGAGGGCATCGAGCTCACCCTCGAGGTGACTGCCCTCGGGCTCGGTGGCGGATTGATCCTCGGATTGATCCTCGCCGGCATGCAGCTCTCGCGCTTTTGGCTCCTGGCGGCGATCGCCAGGGCCTACACCGTGATCTTCCGCGGCACGCCGCTGATCCTGCAGATGGTGTTCGCCTACGACGCGCTGCCGCATATCGGCATCAAGCTGCCGGCGGTGCTGGCGGCGGGCCTCGCGCTCGCCTGCAACGAGGCGCCGTTCATCGCGGAGATGCTGCGCGCCGGCGTGCTCGGCGTCGACCGCGGGCAGGTGACGGCCGGCCAGGCGCTCGGCATGACGCCGCGGATCCTGATGTGGAGGGTGATCGCGCCGCAGGCGATCCGCACCATGATCCCGGCCTTCGGCAACGAGGCCGTCAGTGCGCTGAAGAATTCCTCGCTGGCGTCCGTCGTCGCAGTCCAGGAGCTGACCTTGCGCTCGACGCAGCTTGCGTCCTCGACCTTCGACTTCTTCTCGATCTTCTTCGCCTCTGGCCTCTTGTACCTCGTGCTGACCTTCGCCATCAGCGTCATCCAGTTGTTCGTCGAATGGCTGCTCGATCTCGACCGCGCCAAGGGACGGAAGCGCAAGCTCGCCGATTACCTGCCGTGGCGTCGCGTCGATCTCGGCGCCAAGCTGGAGCTTGCGGAGGCGACCGTCGCCGATCCCGAACCCGTGCAGGCAGAGCTGACCGACACGCCGCCGCTTGCTCTGACCAGAGAGGAGCGCACGCGGCGTTCTGCGACGATCGCGCGCAACAACATCGCAGTCGAGACCAAGGACCTCACCAAGAGCTACGGCACGCAAAAGGTGCTCGGCGGCCTCGATCTGACCGTTCGCGTCGGCGAAGTGGTCGCGCTGCTCGGCCCCAGCGGCTCGGGCAAGAGCACGCTGCTCCGCTGCATCAACCATCTCGAAAGCTGGGACGGAGGCACCGTGCGCGTCGGCGGCCGCCGTCTCGGCTTTGACGACGACGGCAAGTTGCTGTCACCCCGGGCCATCGCCAACGAGCGGGCAACCGTCGGTGTCGGCATGGTGTTCCAGCAGTTCAATTTGTTCGCCCATCTGTCGGCACGCGAAAACATCGCCGGGCCTTTGCGCTGGGTCCACGGCATGACCCGCATCGACGCCGACCGTCGCGCCACCGAGCTGCTCGACCGTGTTGGTCTCTCGCATCGCGCCGACGCGCTGCCGCGACATCTCTCCGGCGGCCAGCAGCAGCGCGTCGCCATCGCCCGCGCGCTGGCGCCCAATCCAAGCGTGCTGCTCTTGGACGAGCCGACCTCGGCGCTCGATCCCGAGCTCGTCAACGAGGTACTGGAAGTGATCCGGCGGCTCGCCGTCGACGACGGTCTCACCATGATCATCTCGACGCACCAGATCCGCTTTGCCGATGAAGTCGCCGACCGCGTCGCTTTCCTGAGCGGCGGCACCATCATCGAGGAGGGACCGGCGCACGAGGTGCTCACCAATCCCCGCAATCCGCTGACGGCGCGTTTCCTCAGCGTGATGGAAGCCGACAAGACTCCGGAGGCGGTGCGATGAGCGCTGCCTTCGTAAGGTTCAAGACTCCCGAAGAGGCCACGTCATGAAGCATTTCACGCTGCCGGTTTCGCCGAAGACCGTCCACTGGGGCTATTTCTCCAAGAAGGTCACGCCGGCCCTGACGCTGCGCTCGGGAGACCGCGCCACCATCGAGACGCTGACCCATCATGCCAATGACGATTACGAGCGCATGATCCAGGGCGATCCCGGTGCCGAGAGCGTGTTCCAGTGGACGCGCGAGCACAAGGCGGTGGCGCGCCGCGGCTCGGGCCCGACCGAAGGTCCGTTCATCCGCGGCGCAGGCGAGGGGATCGGCGTGCATCTCCTCACTGGTCCCGTCGCGATTGAAGGTGCCGAGCCCGGCGATATCCTGGAAGTGCGCATCCTCGACATCCGGCCGCGACCGAGCTGCAGCGCCTGCCATGCCGGCCGCTGCTTCGGCTCCAACGTCGCGGCCAATTGGGGCTTTCACTATCACGATTTGATCGAAGAGCCGAAGCCGCGCGAGGTCGTCACCATCTTCGAGCTCGACACCTCGGGCGAGCCTTATGCGAAAGCGGTCTACAACTACGTCTGGACGCCGCAGACCGACCCCGACGGCATCGTGCATCCCACCATCGACTATCCCGGCGTGCGCGTCGATCACGCCACCGTCAGGAAGCGCGAAAACATTCTGTCGAGCGTGAGGGTGCCCGCGCGATTGCATTTCGGCACCATGGGCCTCGCGCCCTCGGAAGCTGATTTCGTCAGCTCGATCCCACCGAGCTACACCGGCGGCAACATCGACGACTGGCGCATCGGCAAGGGCGCGCGGATGTTCTATCCGGTCGCGGTCCCCGGCGCCTATTTCTCGGTCGGCGATCCCCACGCCGCGCAAGGCGACAGCGAGCTCGGCGGCACCGCAATCGAGACCTCGCTCACCGGCGATTTCGAGTTCATCCTGCACAAGAAGGCTGATCTGGCCGGCACCAATC
This sequence comes from Tuber microsphaerosporum, assembly GCA_003521225.1. Lineage (NCBI taxonomy): Eukaryota > Fungi > Ascomycota > Pezizomycetes > Pezizales > Tuberaceae > Tuber > Tuber microsphaerosporum. The sequence goes on along the minus strand of QOVD01003509.1, from coordinate 170,314 downwards.
TGGAGGGCCTCGACCATCCGATGCTGGAGACCGATCACGCCTGGTCGTTCTATGGCTTCACCTATCCGAACTATCTGGCCGCGCTCGGCGCCGACGCACAAACCGAGATTGCCAATCACTCGAGCCTCGACCGTGCGATGCGCGATGCGTTCAGAAAACTCCGGCGGTTCCTGATGACCGTGCACGGTCTCAGCGAGGACGAGGCGATCTCGCTGCTGTCGGTCGGCGCCGATTTCGGCGTCACCCAGGTCGTCGACGCCAATTGGGGCGTCCACGGCACGATCCGCAAGAACATCTTTCGCTGCGACTAATGCATTGAGACACAGCGAGTTTTCGGGATGAGGGGATGAGCGGCGAACGTCATTTGCGGCCCGTTGCTGCGACGGATAACCGCGTTCGTCTGGCACAGAGGTTGCTTCGATCAACTGCAATCTGGGTTGATCCGATGAGCTTCCGGCCGTTCACGAGCGAGTCCTACGCGCAAGACGACCGCCCCGAAGCCTGGCGGGACGTGCTGGCGGCGGTTGGCCTGCAACCGGCGACCGGCCATTCCTTCTTTGACGGACATGCAACCGCATCGCATCGCCATGCCGCAGGTGTTGCGCTGACGCGCATGGCCGCTGGCGCGCAAAGCGTCGCGCCTCTTTCGCAACCGAATGAAGACCTTCCGATCGCGCTGATCCCGGTCGAGGACGGCATGGTGCTGAAGAGCGCCGGCGGCCACCGCATCGTTCCGGTCGGCCATCTCGTGCTGCTGCCGCGGAGCGGGGACTGGAGCATCGTGTTCCAGCGCGACATGCGGGCCATCGTGCTGTCGGTGACCTCGGAAGCGCTGCACGGACGCCTCTCGGGCAGGCCGCGGCTCGGCGAGCCCCGCGTCGTTCCACCCAGCGGCTTTGCCGATGTGTTCTCGCGTCTGCTGGATGCGACCGCGCGCACGCTCGACACGCTGAGCGATGCCGAATGGAATTCGGTCGCGCAGTCGCTCGTTGATCTGCTCCTGACGCTCGCGCATCAACTGGCGGCCTCGACGTCCGATGCCGGATCGAGTGCGACGCAGGCCGCGCTGCTGCATCGGATCTGCCAGACCATCGAGCGGCGGCTCGACGATCCCGAACTGGCGCCGGCGCGCGTCGCGCAGGCCCAGGGGATTTCCGAGCGCTACCTGCAAAAACTGTTCGAGACGGTCGGCGACAATTTCACCCATTACGTCCGGGAGCGCCGCCTCCAGCGTGCCTGGGCCGATCTGTCCAATCCGACCGAGGCGCATCGTTCGATCTCGGAGATCGCCTATGCCTACGGCTTTGGCGATTCCGCACATTTCAGCCGTGCCTTCCGTCATCGCTTCGGCCTGCCGCCGCGCGAGTTTCGCCAGCAGGAGGCGGAGCGGGCGACCTTGCAGCACGGCATTGCCGGCCAGCGCGGCTGGCCGCAGGAGGCGCTGGCGCAACTCCGCGTGCATTCGAGCGTCGAGGCACGCAGCACCGCTGCTTGCGCCGGCACTGAGGAGCGGACGACCACGGAACGCAGGCATCACCATCTCCCGGTCGAGGCCAGCCGCGTCCATTGGGGTTATTTCAGCCGCTCGCTATCGCCGCAAATCGAGATCGCCTCGGGCGACACCATCACCATCGAGACGCTGACGCAGCACGCCTCCGATGCGCCCGAGATGATGATCGCGGGCGATTCCGGTGCTGAAAGCGTGTTCGGCTGGACACGGGACAAGAAGAACGTCGATCGTCGCGGCGCTGGCCCGATGGATGCCAGCGTGTTCGGCCGTGGCGCCGGCGAAGGATTTGGCGTGCACATCTGCACGGGGCCGGTCGCGGTGAAGGATGCCCAGCCCGGCGACGTGCTGGAGGTGCGCATCCTCGACATCGTGCCGCGCGCGAGCCGCAATCCGAACCATGCCGCCCGCGTGTTCGGCTCCTCGGTCGCGGCTTGGTGGGGCTATCACTACAACGAGTTTCTCGGCGGTCCCATGCCGCGCGAGGTCGTCACCATCTACGAGATCTTCGACGATCCAGAGGAGCCGCACGCCCGGGCGCTTTATTCCTATCGCTGGGAGCCGCAGACCGACCCCTTCGGCGTCGTGCACGCCACCTACGACTATCCCGGCGTCCCCGTCGCGCCGGCCACGGTGAAGCGCCGGCATGCCGTACTCGATGGCATCCGCATTCCCCTGAGGCCGCATTTCGGCGTGATCGCGGTGGCGCCGCGCGAGGTCGATTTCGTCGACTCCGTGCCGCCGTCCTATTTCGGCGGCAACCTCGACAATTGGCGGCTGGGGAAGGGGTCGACCGTCTATCTTCCGGTCTCCGTGCCCGGCGCCCTGCTGTCGGTCGGCGATTCCCATGCGACGCAGGGCGACGGCGAACTCAGCGGCACCGCGATCGAATGTTCGATGACAGGGACGTTCGAGGTGATCCTGCACAAGAAGGCCGATCTCGCCGGCCAGCCCTTTGCCGATCTCTCTTATCCCCTGATCGAGACTGAGACCGACTGGGTGCTGACCGGCTTCAGCCATCCCAACTATCTCGCCGAGTTTGGCGCGCAAGGCCAGAGCGAGGTCTACGCCAAGTCGTCACTCGATCTCGCCATGAAGGATGCGTTCCGGAAAATGCGGCGCTTCCTGATGAACGTGAAGGGGCTCAGCGAGGACGAGGCGATCGCCTTGATGTCGGCCGCCGTCGATTTCGGCGTCACCCAGGTCGTCGACGGCAATTGGGGCGTGCACGCCATCCTCAGCAAGCGCCTGTTCCGGGACTTGCCTTAACAAGGACACCTCAAGTGAAATTCCACATGATCAGCGGCGGACCGAAGCCGGTCGCGCCCTTCAGCCACGCCGTCGAGACCGACGGCTTTGTCTTCGTCACCGGCCAGATGCCGGACACGCCGCAGGCGCCGGGTGTGCTGCCAGACGGCATAGAGGCGCAGACGCGGGCCGTGATGGAGAATTTGAAGGTGGTGCTCGCCGGCCTCGATCTCGGCCTCGAGCACGTCGTGATGACGCGGATCTATCTGACGCGTTTCAAGGAAGACTATGCCGCGATGAACGAGACGTATCGCAGCTTCTTCGCACCGGATCGTTTGCCGGCTCGCACGTGTGTCGGCGTCACCGGGCTCGCCTATGACGCACTGATCGAGATCGATCTGGTGTGCCGGCGGCCGTGAGGCGATGCTGTAGCCCGGATGGCGCGCAGATCGATCCTGGACGCGTCCTGAGGCCCCGGATTACGCTGCGCTCCATCCGGGCTCTAAAAATGGAAGTGTCGGGACATCGACCAGCCGATTAACAGTCGGATGGTCGGCGGCAACGTTGACCAGTCCGGTTTCCGTTGGGTTCGCCTTAAATTGCAACCCGTGCGTGCATGAAGTCTTGATCGGCCGTGATCTAGGGATGATCAACCTCCTTGAACGCGTCGCCTGCGGCCGACGACTAACCCACAGAGTGCATGAGGGTCAGGGGAACGTGATCGTACTTCCTCTTCCAAAAGTACCAAAATGGTGCTTTAGTGCTTTCCATGAGCCCGTCGTCCAAAAACGCGCCGTCCGCGCTGCGTTACAGGCTTGCCCCTGACCCGGCCGCCAAGGCCGCCATGGAGGCGACGTTCAGGGCCTATGACCGCATGATGGAGATCCTGGACGAGGTGGCGCGGAGCCATAACGTCGGCTCCAATGTCGTCCTGCTCCATGCCCATGCCTATGAGCCGATCCGGAAACAGACCGCGCTGCCGTCGCGCCTGGTGACGCTGGGCCTGCGCGACCGCGCCGATTATCGCGCCGCGCAGGGCCGCCGCCTGCCGCTCGACGACAAGCTCGTCAAGATCAAGGGCCCCGCCACCATTTCGATTGCGACCGTGCAAGGGCGCTTCAGCGTGCCCTTCGACTATGCCGGCTATGCCGAGGGTTGGGGGCAGAGCGCGCCCGCGCACCTCATCCGCACCGACGACGGCTTCGAAGTTCACTACGGCGTCACGCCGAACAGTCTGCCAGAGGAGGAGAACGCCATGGATACCATCGCTGCCGCCCCCGACAACTTCCTGTCCCGGGTCGGGCGCCTGATCGCCGGGATCGCCTATGACGCGATCGAGCAGGCGGAGGGGAAGAACAAGCTGAACGTGGTTGGCCAAGCCATCCGCGAGATCGAGCGCGCGGAGAGTGAAGCGCGCGACGCGCTCGCGGCCGCGCGCGCCGAGGAATACCGTCTCAACGCGCGCCGCACCGAGATCGAACGCGAGATGACCGATCTTGCGCCCAAGATCGAGGGTGCGATCGCGGATAGCCGCGACGATCTCGCCCGCGCCGGCATTGCGCGTCAGATGGACCTCGAGGCGCAGTTCGAGGTGCTCTCCCGGGCCATCGACGAGAATAACGAGAAGATCGAACAGTGCGTGACCTCGCTGCGCGCCGTGCTGTCAGCATTGCAAGATGCAGAGCAGCGCCGCGCCGATCTCGAAAAGAGCGAGGCTCAGGCAAGCCATCAGGCCTCGACGTCGCCCCGGAAGTCCGGTGGAGCCTCGGCGGCAGCGAAGGCCTTGCGCGCGGGCAAGGCGGTGGCGCGCGCCACCGGCGTTCCGGCAGCCATCCCGTATTCAAGCGACATCGACGAGCTCAGCACGTTGCATCGCGACAAGGAGATTGCAGCGAGGCTGGCGCGGTTGAAGTCGCGCTCCTGAGTAATGTGTCATGAGCGCTCTGCTCGAACACGTGATGTTGCCGGAGGTCAGGCCGTTCGCGATCGCGGCGGCCATGATCCTCATCGTCGGCTCGATCGAGGTGGTCTCGATGCTGGTCGGGGCCTCGCTCAGCGAGATGCTCGGCACCAACATCGATTTCGGTCACCCCAGCGACAATGGCGTGATCAACGCCATCTCCTGGATCAATGTCGGCGGCGTGCCGCTCTTGATCTTCCTGCTGTTGCTGCTCGGCGCGTTCTCCATCACCGGCTTCCTGATCCAGGACATTGCGCGGATAGTGGCCGGTCCCTTGCCGGCGACGCTCGCCTCGGTCGGCGCGGTCGCCGTCTCGATTCCGCTGGTCCGCGCCGCAAGCAGGGGCATCGCGCGGGTCATTCCCAAGGATGAAAGCTATGCCGTCGGTCTCGGCGATCTCGTCGGCCGCGTCGGCGAGGTCGTGATCGGCCCGCTCGATCAGGGGCCGCCCGGCCGCGTCAGCGTCGCCGACATCCACGGCAACCGCCATTTCGTCTGGGCGGTCGCCGCACCGTCATCATCGCCCCTGCCGCAGGGAACCATGGTCCTGCTGGTCGATCGCGTCGACACCCGTTTCGTGGCGGTCAAGGCCGAGGATGAACTCAAACCGTCCAAGCCGACTCTAACAAGCCACCTCTAAGCAGCTAGCAAATCATTTGTCGGAGAAAGTCATGTTCGATATCGCAGTCCCGGCCGTGATCGGCGTCGCGCTGATCGTCGTCCTCGGGATCGTCTTCACCATCCTCTATAAACGCGCTACCCGCGACGAGGCCTTCGTGCGCACCGGCCTCGGCGGCAAGAAGGTCGTGCTCGACGGCGGCGCCATGATCCTGCCGATCTTCCACTCCTATGCCAGCGTCAATTTGAAGACGCTGCGGCTCACCGTCGAGCGCAAGGAGCGGGAGTCCCTGATCACCAAGGACCGCCTGCGCGTCGACATCGTCGCCGAGTTCTACGTGCGCGTCCGTCCTGACGATGAGAGCATTGCGCTCGCGAGCCAGACGCTGGGCGCGCTGACGAATGACGCCGAAGCCCTGCGTAACCAGGTCGAGGCAAAATTCGTCGACGGCCTGCGTTCGGTGGCGGCCACCATGTCCATCCTGGAGTTGCAGGAGAAGCGCAGCGACTTCGTCAAGCATGTGCAGGCGACCGTGGAATCGGACGTGAAATCCAACGGTCTCGAGCTTGAATCGGTGTCGCTGACCAAGCTCGACCAGACGGATGTGAAATTCTTCAATCCGGAAAACTTCTTCGACGCCGAAGGTCTGACCCAGCTGAAGACCGTCACCGAGACGCGCCGGCGCGACCGCAACTCGATCGTGCGCGACAACGAGGTGGCGATTGCGCAAAAGGACCTCGAGGCGCGGCAGCAGACCCTGACCATCGAGCGCACCAAGAAGGAGGCCGAGCTCTCCCAGGAGCGCGACATCGCCAACAAGACCGCGAGCACCCGCGCTGAGGTCGCGACCGCAACCCAGACCGCGCGTCTGACCGAGGAGAACGCCCGCATCGATACCGACCGCGCCGTTGCCGAGAAGGAGGCCGGCGCCAAGCAGGTCAAGGAAACCGCGGTCATCGAGTCGGATCTCGCCATCAACAAGCGCAAGACCGACGCCCAGCGCGAGATCCAGATCGCCACGCAGGAGAACGAGATCCAGATCGCGGCCAAGAGCAAGCAGACCTCGGAAGCCGTCGCCGACGCCAAGACCGCCGAGGCGCTCGCCGTCTCCGCGGAGGAAAAGGTCGTGACCGCCCGCGCGGTCGAGGTCGCCGACCGTGCCCGTCTCACCCAGGTGCTCGCCGCGCGCACCGAGGCCGAGCGCAAGTCGACCGAGCTGATCGTCGCGGCCGAAGCCGAAAAGAAGGCCTCGCTCGATCGCGCAGAGGCCGTCAAGACGCTGGCCACCGCGGAAGCCGAGTCCAACAAGATCAAGGCTGTCGGCGTCAGGAATATCGGCGAGGCCGAAGCCGCCATCATCACGCTCAAGAACGAGGCGCAGAACAAGCTCGGCGCCAACGTCATCGATTTCGAGCTCGCCAAGAAGCGGATCGAGACCATGCCTTCGGCGCTGGCCGAAATGGTGAAGCCGATCGGAAATCTCAAGGACGTCCGCATCCTGCACACCGGCGGCGCGTTCGGCGGCAATGGCACCGGCGGCGGCAATGTCGGTTTCGGCGAAGGGCTTGCGGGCGAGCTCCTCAAGGTGCACGCGCTGCGTCCGATGATCGACGAGATCCTGCGCCAGAGCGGGTTTGCGCCGGGCGAGGATCCCGTGAAAGCGCTGGTCGGCGCCGTGACGGGAAAGAGCAACGGCGCCGCAGTGCCGGCGCCCGTGCCGGAGAAAACAAACGCCGCCGATCTATGAACGCCGGTTCATTGCTGCGGAGAATTCGAATCGATATGAACTGCCCGTGCGCGTCTCGCGTCGCGCACGCTCCGGAGCGTCGATCGATCGCGTGTTCAACCGCTCGATCGCGCTCCGGGTGAATTCTTCGAGGCAACGCCATTTGTTGCCGCGGTGCCTGCGCGGATCGACGTCAGGCACCGGAGCCTCTTTCGATCGGGGGAATTTCACATGAAGTATTTTCTGTCCGGACTGATCGCGATCGGTCTTGCGATCGCCGTTACGCCGTCGTTCGCGGCCGACGCCCGCAATGTCACCGTCGTCAACGAGACCGGCTATGCCATCAAATTCCTGGGCTTCAACGCGCCGGACGACGGCCTGGACGAATGGGAGAACGAGCTCGACAAGGTTTTGCAGAACCAGGCGAGCACCTATGTCGAGTTCGAAGAGGACGACGAGGGATGTGTCTGGAACATCCGCGTCGACTGGCAGAACTATGACGAATCCGTGCTCTGGAAGAACGTCAACCTCTGCAAGATCACCGCGCTTCGGCTGCGGTACGACTCCGGAACCAAGACCACGTCCTTCGTCGCCGAATAGCTTGACCTGACTTGAGCCAGGGGAGGGGTGGCGGCCCTTCCTCGGCGCATTGTGCAAGATCGCGAATTCGTCCTTTGCAAGCGCAAGCGGCTTTGTTATACGCAGCCGCGCGCGAACGACTGGTTCGCCCTTTCCTCGGTAGCTCAGCGGTAGAGCATCCGACTGTTAATCGGATGGTCGCTGGTTCGAATCCAGCCCGGGGAGCCAAAATCCAGCAAATTCAAAGCCTTGGTTGCGTTGCAATTGCGCAACACTACCCGGGACCGCCACGTTGGGCCCGGTGCACGGCTCTGCAGTCGGCCGGTGGAGAGGGAATCGGTCGGACCATAGCCGTCCCCCAGCACAGCCTGACCAGGCGCCTATAATTCATGCTGAGAGGGTTGAACCCTCAGGCGAGGGACAGTTCGTCCTCCCAGGGTCTGCGACGGACGTTCCCCGAACATCGCATGGTAATACTGCGAGAACCGCCCGAGCTCGTAGAAGCCCTGCTGCATGGCGACAGCGGCCACGGTCGTCGAGCCCGGCACGCTCTCATGCAGAATGGAATGAACGGCACACAGCCGCTTGTGCCTGAGGAAGCTGACCGGGCCCAAGCCGAACACCTCCTGGAACGCGCGATGGAGGGTGCGGCGCGACACCCCGAGAGCGGCGCAGATCTCCGAGACATGCACCGGGCGCGTGCCGGCCTCGTCGAGATACTCCTCGACCCGGCGGATCAGCCGCCTTGCCGAAGGCAGCCAGCCGGTGTCGTCGGGCGGTAGCGACGACATCACGTTGGCCGCCATGCATTCGACGATCGATCGCTTCCAGAAATCGGCGGTCGAGGGCGTCAGGCCGCTCCTGTAGGTGCGCAGATGTGACATGATCCGGACCAGACGATGTGCGGCGATCGCGCCGTTATCGGGGGCCGCCCGGAAATGGTCGCGCCTACGCCAGGTGTCGGGATTGCTCAGCCTCGCTTCGCCGCCGAACAGCGATGCGACCTCGTTGATGTCGAAGCGCATGGCGGCGTAAGCGGATCCACCGTGAAAGATTCCGTCATGCTCGAGCAGCGGCGGAATCACGAGCACGTCGTTGAGGCGCATGTCGAAGGACCAGTGGGTGACGCGCTCTTCGGCCGCGAGCAGCATCCCGATGATCAGCTTGTCGTCGCTGGCGACACGCTGCGTACGCATGCCGACGCTGAAGGTGCCGATGCTGAGCGAGAAATCGCCGATGCCGACATGGGACAGCGATCCGCGCAATCGCCCGCGCCCCAGCTGCATGACATCGACGTGCGAGCCGTGAACGGCCTGGTGAAGACCTTCGAAGCCGTCGAGCTTACGCGAATCAACCAGAAGGAATTGGCCCATGGCGCCACCCTGTTACTCAAGCGCGACAATTCTGCGGCAGGCGGCGGCTGAATACCACCACAACGCGAAGTGGGTACGACAAGTCGAGTTCGCGCTTTGAGGTAAATTATCACCGAATTTGACGCGAGCTGTGCACCACATGACACTGTGGATTGAGGAATTCGCGACATGTGTCGTTAAGCCTCACCGATCGGCGCGACGTCTTGGCACAAACTGCACATCACGGGCATCCAATCTTCGGATACCATTTGCAACCTAGGCGATACCGGCGACGATCGCTCTGCGAACCGCGGGGTGGGGCAGGCGGTATAGTGTTGCCGCGCACTCGAAGGATGTACGCAAAAGAGGGAGAGATGCTGACGCAAGTCTACGACACCCATCTCGCACCCTCGGCGCCAAGAAGAGGGGACCAGACAATGCGTCCAGAATGCCGGGCAATGTGCTCTCGTCGACGCCTGCCGAAGTCCGCGCCATAGTATCGGGTGGAATACTCGTATCGGAGTTTCCACGATGCTGCGGGCGGATACGGATCACTGCGAGTGGTTGCCGGACGACGTGAAGACCGGCGAGATGGTCTTCATTCCCGGCGGGACCTTCCGTATGGGATCCGACCATCATTATCCCGAGGAGGCGCCGAGCCACCGCGTCTCCGTCGACGGTTTTTGGATCGACCGCACCCCCGTCACCAACCGGCAGTTCAAACAATTCGTCAACGCGACCCGCCACGTCACCGAGGCGCAGATCGTTCCCGACCCCAAGGACTATCCCGGCGCGCTGAAGGAGATGCTCTACGCCGGCTCGCTGGTGTTCGATCCGCTGCCGCGCATCACCGATCTCACCGACTGGAGCCAATGGTGGTCCTTCATGCGCGGCGCCAACTGGCGTCATCCTTACGGCCCCGGCAGCAACATCAAGGGCCTCGACGACCATCCGGTCGTGCACGTCTCCTATAGCGATGCGGCAGCCTATGCCCGCTGGGCCGGCAAAGAACTGCCGACGGAAGCGGAATGGGAGTTTGCCGCGCGCGGCGGCCTCGACGGCGAGGAGTTCGCCTGGGGCGATGCGCTGATGCCCGGCGGCAAGCACATGGCCAACATCTGGCAGGGCAATTTCCCCGTCCAGAATCTCGGCGAGGATGGGTTCAAGCGTACCTCGCCGGTCATGGCTTTCCCGCCGAACGGCTACGGCCTCCACGACATGATCGGCAATGTCTGGGAGTGGACCTCGGACTGGTGGTCGTCAAAGCATGCCGCCGATGCCGCAAAGCCTTGCTGCATTCCCAGAAATCCCCGCGGCGGCCGCGAGGAGGCGAGCTTTGATCCATGTCAACCCGACATCCGCATCCCGCGCAAAGTCTTGAAGGGCGGCTCGCATCTCTGCGCGCCGAACTATTGCCGTCGCTACCGCCCCGCGGCGCGCCACGCCGAGCCGGTCGATACCTCGACCAGCCATGTTGGATTCAGGTGCGTGGTGCGGTCACCCGAGTCTCCACTATCATAAAGGGCCTTCGGCCACATAGGGAATGTCACATGAGCCACGACGTCAAAGACAAGGCCGACGCTAAAGCAAATCCGATCGAGAGCGGCCGTAGACCGCTGCTTCGCGGCCTGCTCGCGGTGGCTCTGGTCGCGACGAGCCTGTCGCCTTTCGTCAGATCGCCCGCAGTTGCTCAGCAGCCCAGTACGGCAAAGCCCAACATTCTCGTCATCTTTGGTGACGATATCGGCCAGTCTAACATCAGCGCCTATACGCGCGGGGTCGTGGGTTACAAGACGCCGAACATTGATCGTATCGCTAATGAAGGGATGATGTTCACCGACTACTATGCGGAGAACAGCTGCACGGCCGGCCGCTCCACGTTCATCACCGGACAGGTCTGCTTGCGCACTGGCTTATGCAAGGTCGGTATCCCTGGCGCGCCAGTTGGCTTGCAGGATCGCGACGTGACCATCGCACAGGCGCTCAAGCCGCTCGGCTACGCGACCGGCCAGTTCGGCAAGAACCATCTCGGCGATCGGGACGAGTATCTCCCCACCAAACACGGCTTTGACGAGTTCTTCGGCAACCTCTACCACCTCAATGCCGAGGAGGAGCCGGAGCGCCCGTATTATCCCAAGAACGATACCACGTTCACCAAGAGCAACAGCCCGCGCGGCGTGCTCAAAGCATCCGCCGACGGAAAAATCGAGGACACCGGCCCGCTCAACAGAAAGCGGATGGAGACGGTCGACGACGAGACGACGGCGGCAGCGATTGATTTCATGCAACGGCAGGCGAGGGCGAATAAGCCGTTCTTTACCTGGATGAACACGACTCGCATGCACGCCTTTACCCATGTGCGCGCATCCATGCAGGGACAGAGCGGCATGCCAGGCAACGATTATGCGGACGGCATGATCGAGCATGACGGGGATGTCGGCAAGCTCTTGAAGACGCTCGACGAGCTAGGCATCGCCAACAATACGATTGTCGTTTACACCACCGACAACGGCCCGAACCAATGGTCTTGGCCGGATGCCGCAACGACGCCGTTCCGCAGCGAAAAAGACACCAATTGGGAAGGCGCATTCCGTGTGCCGGCCATGGTTCGTTGGCCTGGCCGCATCAAGGCCGGCGACGTCTCCAACGAGATGATGTCGGGTCTTGATTGGTTTCCGACCCTGCTGGCTGCAGCCGGCGATACCGACATCAAGGACCGGCTGCTCAAGGGAACGAGCCTCAATGGCAAGTCCGCCAAGGTGCATCTCGATGGGTACAACCAATTGCCGCTACTGACGGGCCAGGGAAAATCGGCTCGCGAAGATTTCTACTATCTCAATGATGACGGCGAGGTCGTTGCCTACCGTTACCGCGACTTCAAGATCGTGTTCTGCGAGCAGCGCAAGCCCGGCGGATTCGAAGTCTGGGCCAATCCGTTCACCTGTCTGAGGGCGCCGAAGGTGTTCAACCTTCGGATGGACCCGTTCGAGCGGGCCGACGTGGTCTCCGACCAGTACTACGATTGGCTCGCCAAGAACGCTTATCTGATCCAGTATGGCACCTGGCGGGTGGCGCCGTTTCTGCAGACCTTCAAGGACTATCCGCCGAGCCAGCGCTCCGCGAGCTTCAGCATCGACCAGATGGTCGAGGGGCTGATGAAAACGCTCGACAAGACCGCACCGAAATAGCGCGACAAGCGTATGAGCCCCGCCGCCGAGACAGGCGGCCGGGCTCGTTCTCCTCGACAGGAACGCCGATCTTCGCATGAATCAGTTGAGAGCCGTGACAGAGCCAGAAGCCTCGAAGAACTCGCCCGCCCGCGACGCGGTGTTGGAGCTGAAGTCACGGATCGGAAAGTCCGTACTGGGGCAGGATCATCTGGTCGAGAGCATGCTGATTGGCCTCCTGGCCAACGGTAATCTGCTCATCGAGAGTCTCCCGGGTCTGGCCAAGACCCGCGCGGTCAAGACGCTGGCGAAGAACCTCGCCGCCGATCTGTCGCGCGTGCAGTTCACGCCCGACCTCCTGCCGTCGGACGTGACTGGCGCCGAGATCTACGTCCAGACCGACAAGGGCGGCCAGTTTCAGTTCCAGAAGGGACCGATCTTCGCCAATCTTGTGCTCGCCGACGAGATCAACCGCGCTCCGGCCAAGGTGCAGTCCGCGCTGCTCGAGGCCATGGAGGAGCGCCAGGTCACGGTTGCCGGCAAGACTTACAAGATGCCGGACCTGTTCATGGTGCTCGCGACCGAGAACCCGATCGAGCAGGAAGGCACCTATTCGCTCCCCGAAGCGCAGCTCGACCGCTTCCTGATGCATGTCGTCATCACCTATCCCGACGAGGCATCCGAGGGCGAGATCATCCGGCTCAATCGCGCCGAGAACGCGCAAGCACCGAAGGACCACACCTCGGAGCCGCCGCCGATCCCGCAACAGGCGATCCTGGACGCACGTGGCGAGATCGACGGCATCTTCGTCTCGGACCTCGTTCAGAAGTACATCGTCGACGTGATCTACGCGACGCGCTTTCCCGGACGCTATGGCGAACCGCTGAGCAAATGGATCCAGGTCGGCGCCAGCCCGCGCGGCAGCCTGGCGCTTGATCGTTGCGCGCGGACTCGCGCGTGGCTCGACGAATACGATTTCGTGACGCCCGACCACGTGCGCGCGGTGATCCACGACTGCCTGCGCCACCGGATCATCCTCAGCTACGAGGCAGTGTCGCAGGGCGTTACGCCCGATCAGGTGATCGACAAGATTACCGAGCTGGTTGCAGCAGCCTGAGGCCGTCATGACCGAGACATCAGCCAATATGCCAGGTGTCTATGTCGGTCTTCACGAATTGATCGCGCTCGAACATCGCGGACGCAAGGTTTCGTTCCTGCCGCGCCAGCCCGTGCATAGCCTTTTGTCCGGCCGCTTTGCCTCCCGCATGCGGGGCCGTGGCCTGAACTTCGAGGAAATCAGGGATTATCGTCCCGGCGACGACGTCCGCTCGATCGACTGGAAGGTTACGGCGCGCCTGCGCAAGCCCCATATCCGGGTTTTCAACGAGGAGCGCGACCGGCAGACGATCCTGGTGGTGGATCAGCGCCTGTCGATGTTCTTCGGCAGCCGGCATGCGATGAAATCGGTGACGGCGGCCGAGGCCGCAGCGATCGGGGCGTGGCGGGTGCTAGGCGTCGGCGATCGCGTCGGCGCCGTCGTGTTCAACGATCGAGACTTCATCGAGGTGAGGGCGCGTCGCAGCCGGGCGACCGTACTCCAGATCCTCGCGGCCGTCGTCACGCAGAACCAGGCGCTCGGCGTCGGGCGCGGTCTAGTGTCCGCGCCGGCGATGCTCAACACAGCGCTCGATCATGCAAGGCGTCGGGCACCGCACGATGCCGCCGTGATCATCATCAGCGATTTCGACGGCGCGGACGCTGCAACGCGCGATATGGTCGCCGCGCTGGCGCGGCACAATGACGTTGTCGCTGCGATGGTCCATGATCCCCTGCAAAGCGATCTGCCACCGTCGGCCAGCATGACCGTGACCGATGGCGAGTTGCAGATCCGGCTCGATGTCGGCCGCGACAGCGTCCGCAAGAGCGTATCGCAGCTCACTCGGGACCGCCTGAAGGGCATCTTCGACTGGACGCGCGAGCTCGGAATTCCCGTGCTGCCGCTGAGCGCGGCGGAGGACACCGCTGCGCAGCTTCGGCGCCTTCTTGGTGGTCTGCCGGCCGGTCGTGGCCGCGCGGCCCCGCATAACCAGACGGAGGCGGCCCTTGGCTGAGGCTATATCCGTGACTCCCGACCCGGTGGCCGGCCTGATCGACTTCCCCCTGCCGCGCGAGGTCAGCCTCTGGCCACAGACCTGGGAGGCGAGGCTTGCGATCGCCCTGCTGCTCGCGGCCATCTGCGCTACCATGTGGCGCGTGACGCATCTGCGCCGTGTCAACCGCTATCGTCGCGAAGCGCTCGCGGAGCTTGATAGCATCGAGCATGCGCGCAATTCGGCGCCGTCGGAGCTGTTGTCGAAGCTGACCTTGCTGGTGCGGCGCACGGCGCTCGCGGCCTTTCCGCGCGAGCGGGTGGCGCCACTGGTCGGGCCGGCATGGCTGGCCTTCCTCGATCGCAGCTATGGAGGCGAGGAGTTTTCTCACGGCGTGGGCCAGCTGCTCGCGAGCGGTCCTTATCGGCAGATTCCGCCTGATGGCGCCGAGCTGCAATCGCTGGTCCGTCTCGTGCGCCGCTGGATCAGGAGGCATCATGCTTGAATTCGCCTGGCCATGGCTGCTTCTGCTGTTGCCGCTGCCGGTCCTGGCGTGGTGGCTGCTGCCGCCATACCGGGCGCGGCAGGCCTCGATCCAGGTGCCCTTCTTCGACAGGCTGGCGGCGGCGACCGGGCAGACGCCGCAGCGCGGCGCGGTCGTCCTCGAACGCCGCGCTGTCCAGATGGTCGCGGCTGTGGCCATCTGGACGCTGCTGGTTGTGGCGCTGGCCCGGCCGCAATGGGTCGGAGAGGCGGTGACGCGCGAGGTCTCCGCGCGCGACCTGATCCTGGCGATCGACATCTCGGGATCGATGGACCAGCGCGATTTCAAGGCGCCGGACGGTACGTCGCTCACCCGTCTCGACGGCGTCAAGCGCGTGGTCAGAGACTTCATCGCCCGCCGCAAGGGCGACCGTGTCGCCCTGATCCTGTTCGGGACCAGGGCCTATGTGCAGGTGCCATTCACGCAAGACCTCCAGACGGCGCAGCAACTGCTCGATCAGGCGGGGGTCGGCATGGCCGGCCAGCAGACGTCGATCGGCGACACAATCGGTCTTGCCATCAAGACGTTTGCGGCCAGTACGGCGAAACAGAAGCTCCTGATCCTCCTGACCGACGGCAACGATACGGCGAGCCGGGTGCCGCCCGAGCACGCCGCCGATATCGCCCGTCAGAACGATGTCACGGTCTACACCATCGGCGTCGGCGATCCCGCCGCCTCGGGCGAGAACCGCGTCGACCTCGCCGTCTTGCAGCATGTCGCCGACACCACCGGAGGGCACTTCTTCCGCGCCGAGGATGGCGCGCAGTTGCAGGCGATCTATGCCGATATCGACCGCCTCGCGCCGGCCAAACTTCAGACCCTGTCATGGCGGCCGAAGCTGCCGCTGTTTCAATGGCCGTTCGGTCTGGCCATCGCGATCGGTCTGCTCTTGTGGCTCTGGCTCCTGCTCGGCAGTGAGTGGCGTCGGATGCGGAGCGTCAGCCATGCGTGAAGCAGCCACAATGTCCTTCCATCTCTTGCGTCCGCTGTGGCTGCTCGCGCTGATCCCGCTCGCTGCCGTGTTTGTGGTGCTGCTTCGCCGGCAAGATGTGCGCGCGCAATGGGGTGGCGTGATCGCGCCGCATCTGCTGACGCATCTCATCGTGCGGCCGGGACAAGGGCGCCACATTAACCCGGTCTATCTCGTAGCAGCCGGCATGATGCTCGGAATCATCGGCCTGTCCGGTCCGACCTGGCGCCGCGAGCTTCCGCCCTTCGTCGAAGACAAGGCACCGTTGATGATTGCGCTCGCAGTCGGGTCGTCGATGAATGCGACCGATGTGGCGCCCTCGCGCCTCGAACGCGCCAAGCAGAAGATCAGGGATCTGCTTGCGGCCCGTGCGGGCGCCAGGACAGGGCTCGTAGCCTTTGCCGGCACCGCGCATCTGGTGATGCCGCCGACCGACGACCGCGCCGTGATCGAGCCGTTTCTGGCCGCGCTTGAGCCAGGGCTAATGCCGGCGGACGGTAAGAACGTTGCGGGTGCGGTCGCGCTGGCGGCCGACGCGCTGGCGGCCGAACCGGTTCCCGGAACGGTTCTGCTGGTCGCGGACGATCTCGGGACCGCGGATGCAGCCACGGTCCGGCAGGCTGCCGGCCGCAATGGTCTCGTTATATTCGCGGTCAGCCCGGACACATCGGCGCTGCCGGCCGGCGCGGACGTCATCCGGGTCAGTATCGACGGCTCGGACATCGTACGACTGGAGCGCCGGATCGAGACGCGTTTCCAGGCCGCCCAGGGCGATACGTTCGGCACGCAATGGCGGGATGAAGGCTATTGGCTGCTGCCGCCGCTGGCGCTGTTGAGTCTTCTCTGGTTCCGGCGCGGTACGACAGTGGCGTGGGTCCTGGCTCTCTTCATCGTGACGCACGCCAGCGCTTCGAGAGCCGAGGAGACATCGCGCTTTACTAATCTTTGGCTGACGCCGGATCAACAGGGACGGCTTGCATTTGACCGTGGCGACTATGCCGCCGCGAAAACGACGTTTGCCGATCCAATGTGGCGCGGCATCTCGGCTTACCGCGCATACGATTTTCTCGCCGCTGCCGAGGAATTCTCGCGCGTTGACACGCTGGAGGGAAAATTCGCGCTGGGCAACGCGCAGGCGCAGAACCACGCTTATGAGAAAGCGCTCAAGACCTATGACGAGGTGCTCAAGGCGCAACCCGGAAACGCCGCAGCGAAGACGAACCGTGCCATCGTTCAGGCCGCCTTGGATGCGCGTGAAGCCAAGCGCCGCAAGCAGGAGCAGGATGACCCTGCACCGCCGGATGAGAAGGCCGACGAGATGCGCGTTGATCCCAATCAGAAAGGCGGAAAGAAGATCACGGTCACACCGCAGGACGTCACCACTGCCGGCGCCGCCGAAGCCTGGATGCGTCAGGTCCAGACCTCACCTGCGGATTTCCTCAAACTCAAATTCGCGATCCAGGCGGCCGCTCCAGCCCAGGGGAGGGCGTCGCAGTGAGAGTTTGGATCGGCTTCATCGCCTTGCTGCTCGGCGGCGCGCTCCCGTCGCAGGCTGTGTATGCGCAGCAATCAGTGGCGCTCGAGCCGATCGTGCAGGTGACCATCGACCCGCCGCGGGTCGTGGTTGGGCAGAAAACCACGTTGAGTGTCCTGGTCCTGGCGCCGAACTACATGACGTCGCCGCCCGAACTGCCGGATTTTCAGGTGCGCAACGCGGTGACGCGACAATTGCAGAGCGTCAACACCAGCGAGCAGCGCGATGGCGTGCCCTATGCCGGTGTGCGGTTTGAATACGCGATCTCGCCGCAGGAGCCGGGGTCCTACACCGTCGCCAACCAGAGCGTCAGGATCAGATATGCGGCCGAGCCGCCAGCCACCCGTGAGGTGGCTGTCGCGCTGCCACGTGTGTCATTCGAAGCATTCATTCCGGATGCAGCGAGCGCGCTTCGCCCGTTCGTATCGGCCAACAGCCTGACCGCCGAGCAGGACGTCAAGCGTTCGTCTGACCCGCTCAAGGCCGGTGACGCCGTGACACGAACCATCACGATCCGGGCGGAAGGCACGCCGGCGATGCTGCTGCCGCCTCAGCAATTCCCGTCTGTCGATGGCTTGAAGCTTTATCCGGCGCAGCCGAAGCTCGAGGACAAGGTCGACGGGCGCTCCGACGTCATGACGTCGACCCGCGTCGATTCCGCAACGTATATGGTGGAGCGGGCAGGTGACTATTCGCTGCCGTCCGTCGATATCGGTTGGTGGAATGTCGGTAGCGGCAAGGTCGAGCAGAGTCACCTCGAGGCCGTGCCGCTCAAGGGAATCGTGACTTCGGCGGTGGCGGGTCCAGCTTCTTCGAACCAATCCGCTCGGCGGTGGACGTGGGATAGCATCGTCGACCTTATCTTCGACCACTGGCTGACGGCCCTACTTGTGGTTGCCGCCACGGCCGGGATCGGTTGGTTTGCGCCTCGTGTGGCACGTCGCGTTTCGGCCAGTCTTCATCGTCGGCACCAGGCCTATCTTCAGTCGGAGGCGTTTGCTTTCAGCCGGCTGCGCCGTGCGATCCGCCATCGCGACGCAAGAGCATCCTATTTCTTGCTGCTTGAATGGCTGCCGCATCTCAACGCGACGCAGCCTCCAATCACGGCTGGAGCTTTCAAGGCCGTCGCACGCGATCCGGAGCTCGACCGCCAGCTTGATGCGATCGAGAGCGAGTTGTTCGGAAATCGGCACAATCCGGCTCATTGGTCGCCACGCCGGCTGCTGCACCGCGTGGTCGCCGCCCGCCGCAAGCTGCGCCCGCGTGCCAGAAGCCGGGCCACGACAGGCCTGCCCCCGCATTTGAACCCGATTGGGACCTCGAAGGTCGCCGCGTATGGAAAGCCTGCGAGATAAGCGCAACACAGGAGGTCACTCAGACGGAACGGACGAACAGGACTCGCCCTCATCCACGCCAACCAGCATCAAAAACATCCAGGAGCGTCGAATGACCAACGAGACGAAGAAGCAGAATAATGCCGTTGCCGATTCAACCTGTGGCGACCAATCGGCGATTCATCGCCGCGCCGTGCTGCTTGGTACATCGTCGATCGTTGCTACAGCGGCGCTGACATCGCATGCGCTGGCGCAGGCTCAGAAGGCGGGCCCTTCGGCCGCGCCGGCTGCGGCGACGGCCGGCGGTCGCAAACCCAACATCCTCGTCATCTTCGGCGACGACATCGGCATTCCCCAGATCAGCGCCTATACCATGGGTATGATGGGCTATCGCACGCCCAACATCGACCGCATCGCACGCGAAGGAGCCATTTTCACCGATTCCTACGGCCAGCAAAGCTGCACCGCCGGCCGCGCCTCGTTCATCCTGGGCCAGGAGCCGTTCCGGACCGGCCTTCTCACTATCGGCATGCCCGGCGATCCCCACGGCATTCAGGATTGGATGCCGACGATCGCCGACGTGATGAAGACGCAGGGCTACGCCACTGGCCAGTTCGGCAAGAACCATCTCGGCGATCGCGACGAGCATCTGCCAACCAAGCACGGCTTCGACGAATTCTTCGGCAATCTCTATCACCTCAATGCGGAAGAGGAGCCGGAAGGCTACTTCTATCCGAAGGATCCCAACTTCCGGAAGCAGTTCGGGCCGCGAGGCGTGATCAAATCGACCGCGGACGGAAAGATCGAAGACACCGGTCCGCTCAACACCGCACGAATGCCCACGGTTGACGAGGAGTTCCTGGGCGCCGCCAAGGACTTCATTGGCCGACAAGCCAAGGCGGACAAGCCGTTCTTCGTCTGGTTCAACTCGACGCGTATGCACGTCTTTACGCATCTCAAGAAGGAGTCGCTCGGCAAGACCGGCAAGGGCATCCATGCCGACGGCATGGTCGAGCATGATGGAATGGTAGGCGAGTTGCTTAAGCAACTGGACGATCTCGGCATCGCTGACAACACCATCGTCCTCTACACCACCGACAACGGCGCCGAGCTTGCTCTGTGGCCCGACGGCGCGCAAACGCCTTTCCATGGAGAAAAGGGCACGACATGGGAAGGTGGCATGCGCATTCCGATGATGGTGCGGTGGCCGGGCGTCGTGAAACCGGGCACGCAATACAACGAGATCATCTCGCTGATCGATTGGTTCCCAACTTTGTGCGCCGCGGCGGGAATCCCAGACATCAAGGAGAAGATGAAGGCGGGATTCACCGCCAGCGGGAAAAACTTCAAGGTTCATCTCGACGGCTATAACTTCCTGCCCTTTTTCAAGGGTGAGACAACGACGCCGCCGCGGGATTCGCTCTACTACTTCGATCAGGGCGGCAATCTCAACGCCATCAGGTGGAACGATTGGAAGCTGAGCTTTGCAATAGCTTCCAAGGGAAACATTGCGACCGCAACCCGCGAAGTGCCCTCATGGGCGCTGATCGCAAACTTGCGCATGGATCCTTACGAGCGAGGCATGGAGGAAGGCGGAGGAGCTATCCAGTTCCTGGCCCAGAACATGTGGCTGATCGTGCCCGTGCAAGGGAAGATCAAGGAGTTTTTCTCCGACTTCAACGACTTCCCCTTCCAGGAAGGCAGCTCGCTGAATGCGAGCGGTATCAATTACGGCCTGCTCCGACAGCAGGCGGCATTAAAGCGACTTGGGGAGATCGAACGTATGAAGCCACAGTAGCGGGAGCGCAATGGGAGGAAGCAAGGGCACCATGATGGCTCGCAGCAGTACGGCACCATCGCAATGACGAGGACGATTGCTGCGAGCAACGTTCAATGACGAAATGATAACAATGGGAGACACAATGATGTCTGAGCGCGTGCGCATGCTTCCGTTAACGAGCTGCCTGCTGGCACTGGCGACCGGCGTTTCTCTGCCAGGCGGAACGGTGTCGGCGGCGCCGCTCCAGCCAGCGGCAATCCAGCAGGGCGCGACTGGACCATCCGATCTCATCGAGGTGCGTGCCGCTGTTCGCCGCGGCGGGGTTGCCATGGGGCCGCGTGGTGGGGCCGTGGTCCATCGTGGCGGCGCCGTGGTCGGCCCCCGAGGCGCCGCCTATCGCGGCCGGACCGCAGTGGTCGGACCGCGCGGCAACGTCGCCGTCCGCGGCACCACGGCCGTGGCCGGGCGCGGCGGCTGGGCGCGACCCGGCTATTACCACTGGCCGAGGGGCGGCGCGATCGCCGCCGGTGCTGCGATCGGCTTCGTGACAGCGGCCACGGCTGTGGCCTGGGCGGGTGCTGCGCCCGCGCCGGGGATGTGCTGGTACTACACCGACCCATCCCGCACCCAGGGCTTCTGGGATTACTGCCAATGATGGATCATCCCTGATGCGATGAGGCAGTCGTCATGAGCGGTTACGACATCTTCGCCTGGATCGTGCTGGTGATCCTGCTCGCCAGCGCGATCGGCGTTGTCTGCATCGCCGGATGGCTGCCCGGGCATATCGCAAAGTCGCGCAACCATCCGCATGCGCAGGCAGTGACTGTCGCCGGCTGGATCACGCTGTTCTTCGGCTTCGCGCTGTGGCCGATCGCGTTGATCTGGGCCTATCTCGACGTGCCCGCACGCAAGGCGGGAGATGCGTGATGGGTGTCGCGCTCTTCAATACCTATCTGGTGCTGCTGTTCCTGCTGGTGCATTTCGGGATCATACGCTTCAACCTGTTCTGGAAGGCGTCGCCCGCGATCGTGCTGGTGCTCCTGCTGTTCGGGCTGCTGATCCCGATGGGGTGGGGCGCACCGCAGGGCAATGCGCTGGTCGTGCGCAATGCGGTCTCGATCGTGCCTGATGTGGCGGGCGAGGTGACGGACGTTCCGGTTCTCGCCAACGCGCCGCTGAGGGCAGGCGATGTCCTGTTCAAGATCGACCCGACGCCTTACGCGGCGCAGGTCAAGGCGATCGATGCGCAGTTCAAGCTCGCCAAGACGCGCCTCGGCCAGATGACGCAGCTCTACGAGCGCGACGCCGGCCGCGGCTTCGATGTCGAGCAGCGGCAATCGGAGGCCGACCAGCTCGCTGGCCAGCTCGAGGCCGCGCAATGGAATCTCGACAAGACGGTCGTGCGCGCGCCGGCCGACGGCTACGTCACCAATCTCGCGCTGCGCAAGGGCGCGCGCGTGGCGAACCTGCCGCTGGCGCCGGTGATGGCGTTCATTGACGTCTCAAGCACCATCATCGGCGTCGAGATCAACCAGAACGATGCGCGCTACGTGACACCCGGCCAGGAGGTCGAGGCCACATTCAAATTCGCACCTGGGCAGATCTACTCCGGCAAGGTCGAGAGCGTGCTCCAGGCGATCGCGCCCGGACAGGTGCAGACATCGGGCACGGCAGTCCTGCCGAAAGCCATCGAGGCCGCCCCCTTCGTCGTACGCGTCAAGCTCGACGACGCCGATTTCGTCAAACGGTTGCCGGCCGGCAGCGCCGGAACGGCTGCGATCTACACCGATCACGTCAAACCGACCCACGTCGTGCGCCGCGTGATCCTGCGGCAGGTCGCGATTCTGAACTACGTCAATCCGTTCTAGACGAGGGGATACATGACAAGAGCAGTGCTGACGGTTTCCTTCCTTCTTCTTGTGTCGACCGCCTATGCGCAGTCACCCGTTCCGGTGACGGTTGACAATTTTGGGCGCGCGGAGTCCGACCTGTACTTCGGCAACGGTGTCAAGGAGGCGGGCGGGATCGGCAAGCTGTTTCACCACCGCGAACCGATGGCGATGGACAAACAGAGCGTCATCCGGTCAAATCGCGATACGCTGTACTCCTTGGCTGTCGTCGATCTCGACGCCGGACCGGTCACGGTTACGCTGCCGGACGCAGGCAAGCGGTTCCGGTCGTTGATGGTGGTCAACGAGGATCACTACATCGTCGGCGACATAGAGTATCGCGCCGGAAGTTACACCTACGATCGGAAGAGGGTCGGCACACGCTATGCGCTGATCGGGCTTCGAACCCTCGTCGATCCCAACGATCCCAAGGATGTCGAGAAGGTCCGCGCAGTCCAGGACGCCGTCACGATCAGCCAGAAGGCCCCGGGCAAGTTCGAGATACCGAATTGGGATCCGGTCAGCCAGAAGAAGGTGCGGGACGCGCTCCTGGTGCTGTCGTCTACCGCAGGCGGCTTCAAGGATGCGTTTGGCGCCAAGGGGCAGGTCGATCCGATCCGGCACCTGATCGCGACCGCCGCGGGATGGGGCGGCAATCCCGACAAGGACGCCACCTATCTCAGCGTCACTCCCGAGAAGAACGACGGCAGCACCGTCTACAAGCTGACCGTCCCCGGCAATGTGCCGGTGGACGGCTTCTGGTCGATCAGTCTCTACAACGCCGAGGGCTATTTCGAGAAGAACCCCTACAACGCTTACTCGCTCAACAATCTGACGGCGACGAAATCAGCCGACGGCTCCACGGTGGTCCAGTTCGGTGGCTGTGACGGCAAGATCCCGAACTGCCTGCCGATCATGAAGGGCTGGAACTACACGGTGCGACTCTATCGGCCGCGCCCCGAAATTCTGAACGGCAAGTGGAAATTCCCCGAGCCGAAGCCGGTGAGCTGAAGGCTGAACGAGAATGGAGGCTGTCATGAGACACGCAATCGCAGGCGCCATCGCCATGACACTGATGACAGCGAGCGCGCATGCGCAGAGTCTGTCGCCGGATGAGGTTGCCGCGCGCACTATCCAGCGTCGCGCAGTCGAGGCGATGATCTGGGGCATGCCGGCGGTGAATGCCGATCTCATGCTCCAGACCATGCTTGGGACGACCAAGGCAAAGCCGAACGAGATCATCTACTGGTCGAAGCCGGTGAACTGGAAGAACCAGACGCTGACGCCCAATCCGGACTCGATCTATCTGATGTCGTTCTGGAACGTGAAGGACGGCCCGGTCGTGATCGACATTCCGCCGGCGCAAGGCGGCTCGATCGCGGGCAACATCGTCACGGCGTGGCAGATGCCGCTGGAGGACGCAGGTCCCGAAGGCGCCGACAAGGGGCAGGGCGGCAAATATTTGATCCTGCCGCCCGGTTACAAGGGCGACGCGCCCGCGGGCTACATCTCGCTTCAGTCGGACACGTTCAGCGGCTTCGCGCTGCTGCGCTCCAATCTCGCAAGCCACGGCGATGCCGACGTGGCGAAGTCGGTCTCCTACGGCAAGCAGGTCAAGGTCTACCCCCTCGCGCAGGCGAAGGATCCGCCGCAGACCAATTTCACCGACGCCTACGACGTGCTGTTCGACTCCACTATTCCCTTCGATGCGAGCTTCTATCGCAGCCTCGACCGCGTGGTGCAGAACGAGCCGTGGCTCGATCGCGATCGCGCCATGATCGACCAGCTCGCGAGCATTGGCATCGAGAAAGGCAAGGCCTTCAATCCGGATCAGAAGACCGTTGCGCTGCTCGATCAGGCGGCCCGCGAAGCCCACGCGATACTCGAACAGCGCTACGACGCCGGCTTCGCCGTAATCAACCCGGGCATCCGCTGGTTCCCGGCTGCGGTGGCGGAGATGGTCAAGGCGGCGAGCACTGGATACGCCGATCCGAACACCTATCCGGTCGACATGCGCGGCGTCTCCTACACGCTTGGCTTCACCGGTATCAAGCGACTGGGCACCGCGCAGTTCTACCTGTTGGCCAACAAGGACAGGGATGGCCAGCCGTTCGACGGCGCCGCCACCTATCGCCTGACGGTGCCCGCCAACGCGCCGGTCAAGCAATACTGGTCCGCAACAGTCTACGACCGCGAGACCCACGCGCTGGTGCGCAACATGCCGAGCGCAAGCCGGGCTTCGATCAGCCCAGGCATCCAGAAGAATGCCGACGGTTCGGTCGATGTCTATTTCGGCCCGAAGGCGCCGGAGGGCAAGGAAGCCAATTGGGTGCCGACCGATCCGGCGCGGAAGTTCGAGTTGCTATTCCGTCTCTACGGGCCCGAGCAGCCGCTGTTCGACCACAGCTGGAAACTGCCCGATGCCGAGCGTGTCGCCGCCACGATCGGGGGCGCCAAGAAGTAGTGCAATTGGGCGAGCGTGATGCGTTCGGGTGGAAGACGTGACGAGAATAGGGAGACGCGACGTGACGGGACACATTCGCAAAGCCGGGCTCGGGACTGCATTGGCGCTGGCGAGCTTCGCCGCTCAGCCCGCGCTCGCCGCTTCCGGCGGCGTGAGCTTCTGGCTTCCGGGCATCTTCGGCAGCTTGGCCGCCGTTCCCGTAACGCCTGGATGGGCCTACTCGACGATCTACCTTCACCTCAACGAAAAGGCCGGAGGAGGGCAGAACTTCGTCACCAGCGGCGGCATACCCGGCTCGGTGACCGCCGGCCTCAACGCACATGCCGACGCGCTCGTCATGGGCATCACCTACACCTCGCCGATGCCGGTGCTCGGCGGCCAAGCCGGCTTCACCGTGCTCACCGCGCCCGGCAACATTGGCGCCGGCATCGATGCGACGCTGACCGGTCCGCGCGGCAATACGATCTCGGGCAGCGCCACCGACAACCGCACGACGCTGACCGACGTGTTCTACCAGGGCACGCTGAAATGGAATCAGGGCGTCCACAACGAGCTGGTCTACATCACCGGCAACATCCCGAGCGGCACCTATGATTCCAGCCGGCTCGCCAATCTGAGTTTTGGCTTCCCCGCGATCGACGTCGGTGCCGGCTACACCTATCTCGATCCGAAGAGCGGCCACGAATTCTCGATCGTCGGCGGGCTCACCTATAGTTTCATGAACGGGGCCCTCCAGTATCAGAACGGCATGGATTTTCATGTCGACTGGGCAGCCTCACAGTTCGTCAGCAAGAACGTTCACATCGGCATCGCCGGTTATTTCTTCCAGCAGATCACCGACGATAGCGGTCCCGGCGCCAAGCTCGGTGGCTTCCGCGGCCAGGCGGTCGGCATCGGTCCGCAGATCGGCTTCATGATCCCGATGTCCGACGGCTACCAGGGCTATCTCAATGTCCGAGGCTACAAGGACCTTGAGACAGAGAACCGGCCGAACAGCTGGTCGACCTGGGTTACTTTCTCGGTCTCGCCGGCAGCGCCCGCGCCGGCGGCGACGAAGCCCATCGTTCGAAAGTACTGATGGAGGCGTTCAAGCAGCTCCGATGACCGGAGAGAAAACCAGCAAACGCGTATTTCGCATTGGCTACCAGACATCGATCATCACGGTGTTCGTGGGCGTGGTGCTGCTTGTGGGCCTGACGCTGGTCTATCTCAGCTTCGAACGCGTGACCGCCATCACCCGGACGGCCGCCTCTGGCTTCATCGAGAAGGTGGCGCAGCTTGGCGCCGATCACATCGACGAGCAGTTCAAGAATGTCCGCGACAATCTCGACATCCTGTCCGGCCTGCCGCCGATCCAGGAGGCCGACATCGCGGACAATACGCGGCTCTACAGCCTGATGGCGGCGATGCTGCGCAACAACCCGCAGCTCTTCAATCTCTATGTCGGCTACGAGGACGGCTCGTTCATCGAGATGGACGTGATCGATCGGGCCCAGCCGTCGTTCCGGAAGGGTTTGAATGTCGATGAGGATGCAGCCTTCCGCCTGGTCGTGATCTCGCGCACGGCGGGGGCCGCGCCTGTCACGCAGTATCTCTCCGAAAACCTCATTCAGGTTGCCGAGGTCGCCGGACCCGCGAGCTACGATCCGCGGCAGCGGCCCTGGTATGTCGAGGCGTTCAAGAACGACAAGACGCTGTTGACCGGTCCTTACGTCTTCTACGCCACGGGCGAGCCGGGCTACACGCTGCGGACGCCGTTGAGGGAAGGGCGCCGCGGCGTCATTGCGGGTGATTTGCTGCTAAACCGGTTCGAGGACATGTTGGCGGAGCAGAAGCTCGGCCAATCGGGGCTGGCGTTCCTGTTCAACGATGCCGGGCGCATCGTCGGCCATCCCGAGATGAACCGCCTGATGGCGGAGATCCCGGAGCGGCAGGACGACCTGCCACAGATCGGCGCGCTCCGGCTGCCTGCGCTCGTGCCGGTCATCCGCTCCTGGCGGGACGGCGGGGCGGCCCAGCAGTTCTTTGCCGACGCGTCGGGTCGAACCTACGTTGCAGCGGTTCACAGGCTCGAGACGGCCGGCTCGGCCAATATCCGGATGGCGATGGTCGCGCCGCTCGACGAGTTCTATGCGCAGATCATCGACGAGCGCCGCACGCTGTTCGCGTTGGCGCTGGCCTTTGTCGGAGCCACGCTGCCATTTGCGTTCTGGCTGGGATCGCTGATGGCGCAGCCGCTGCGCAAACTGGCCGACGAGACCGACGCGATCCAGCGGTTCGAGATTACCGAGCGGCCGCGCGTCCATTCCGTCATCGCCGAGATCGAGGAGCTTGGCCGCTCGGTGTTCACGATGCGCAGCGTGGTCCGCAGCTTTGCGAGTTTCATCCCGCGCCAGATCGTGCGGCAGCTGATCGAGACCGGCTCTTCGCTCAGCCTCGGCGGCTCCAGGCGTGAGGTCACGGTGCTGTTCACCGACGTCGCCGACTTTACCGCCAAGACGGAGCGCGCCGACCCGTCGCAGGTGATGATCCACACCTCGCGTTATTTCGCGGTGCTGTCGGACGAGATCATGCGGTACCAGGGCACGATCGACAAATATATCGGCGACGCCGTGATGGCATTCTGGAACGCGCCGGCCGACGATCCCGACCACACCGTCAATGCCTGCCGTGCCATCCTGGCATGCCTTGCGGCCAACGAAGCGCTCAACAAGGAGTTTCGGCGCGAGGGCTGGCCGCCCTACGACACCCGCTTTGGCCTGCATGTCGGCGATGCCGTGGTCGGCAACATCGGCTCGAGCGACCGGATGAACTACACCGCGCTGGGCGCCACCATCAACCTGGCGTCGCGGTTGGAGGGGCTGAACAAGAATTACGGCACGCGCGTGCTGGTCAGTGCGGCGGTCCGCGCCAGCGTCGGCGATAGGTTCCTGTTCCGCAGCGTCGACAGTATCACGCCGAAGGGATTTGCCGACGCGATCGAAGTCAGTGAGCTCCGCGGCGAGCTCGCGCACGCCGATGAAGCCGAGGTTGCGATGTGTCGACGCTGGGATGAAGTCTTTGCGGCGATCGCGCAGGACGGCGCGGCCGAGACGACGCGGGTCCGGCTGTCGGCCTTCCTGCACGACTATCCCAAGGATAGCGTCGCGCTATTCCATGCCCAGCGATTTCGGTCCGCGGCCCGGAATGCGGGAGCGGCGGCATGAACATCTGTGGTCTCAATCGCCGGCAATTGCTGCGGCACGGCGCGGCGCTGGCGGCCGCGTCAATGCACGCGGCGCCAGCCATCGCGCAGGCGCGCAGCAGAATTCGGCTCGGTTATCTCCACGTGGTCGCCGTGGACGGACACATCTGGACCGGGCTCGATCGCGGCTCGTTCGACCGCGAAGGGATCGATTTCGAATTGCACGAGTTCGACACCGGACCTGAGGTCTTCGAGGCGATGGCGCGGGGTGAGCTCGACGTCCTCTCGGCCGGCGGCGTCATCTCCAACTATCTGGCGCTCGGCCGCGGCCGGGGCTTTCTCATCAACGACATTGAGGTCGCGACCGCGCAGCTCTGGGTCCGGCCGACGCTCGGCGTCAAGGGGATGGCCGATCTCAGGGGCAAGCGGATCGCGACGACGATGAAGACCACGGCGCACATCTTTCTCGATCGCGCGCTGCGAGCCAACAACGTCAATCCGTCCGAGGTCGAGATCGTCAACGGCAGCATGGCCGCCGCCGTCAAGGCCTTCATTGCCGGCGAAGTGCCGGCCGTTGCGCTCTGGGTGCCGTTCAACATTACTGTCCGCGAGGCGTTGCCGGATGCGGTCAAGCTGGTGGACGCCTCCGCCTTCTACCCGCAATCCGCCGTGCTCGGCGGCTGGGCCGCGCGGATGGATTTTTATGCGGGGAACAGGGAGGTGCTGGCCCGGATCATCCGCGCGTGGGCGGAAGCGAACGACCACATGGTGCGCAACCCGGCGGCCGCAGCGGAGGCGCTCCAGACACATTACGGGCAGTCGCGTCCCGCCGACATCGCGGAAGCCTTCAAGGCCCAGAAGCTCTATTCCTCGCGCGAATGGAAGCGGCTGTATTCCGACGGGACCGTCGTGAAATGGCTCCAGCAGGTCAGTGACTTCTTCATGACGGATGCCGGCGTCACCACACCCGTGCGGGCCGCAGACTATTTCGACACGCAGCTCTACCTTGCAACCGTCGTCTGAACCTGCAGGGTGGAACCCGCTCGCACGAGCGTCCCCTTCCGGCCGGCGCTGGGCTTGCGGAGCACACATGAAATTTCAACGTAGTTTCAATATTCTATGCCCGTACTCTAATGTAACCGCGACATCACTTCAGACGACATTTCAACAGTGATCCGCGCAAATCCAGCGCAGAATCGCACTCAAGCAGTTGTGTGTGTCGGGCGCGGTCGCGTCATGAGGGCGACGCCAATTCGACCCAATTCAAATCGAGCTTGGCAGGCGCCGGATCCTTACGGAGGTGATTCCAATGCCAGACGTCCTCGACCGTTCCGAAATGGCCCCCTCGATTCTGCCGGCGGACATTCCCGAGCTCAGCGATGATGAATGCCTGGCCTGCCTCGCGCGCGCCGTCGAGGCGCACGATTCGGCGCGGCTCGACGAAGTCGCCGCATTGATCGGCCGCCTCGCGGTCACGATCGAATAGCTCATCGATCACCTTGACGCCGTGGGTTGCATAGCCCGGTCCGCCCGGGCCAACGGACGTGTTGCGTTTTCGCGGAGCCTGTTCCAAAGATGCCGCCAAATTTCGTCCGCGGCATCGTCCGCATTGCAGGGTCCGCAAATGTCCGGTTTCTCGACCGCGCGCCTAAAAATGGTCGATGGCCAGGTGCGCACCAATGACGTCACCGATCGCCGTATTCTCGACGCGATGCTCACAGTTCCGCGCGAGGCGTTCGTGCCGATTGCCAGGCAGGCATTGGCCTATCTCGACCTCGATCTCGACGTGAGCGAAGGCGGGGCCAAGCGGTTCCTGATCAAGCCGCAGCTGACCGGCAAGCTGCTCCAGGCCGCCGAAATCGGCGAGGGGGACAACGTGCTGGTGGTCGGCTGCGCCACCGGCTACCTCGCCGCGCTGACGGCCCGGCTCGCCCGTCAGGTCACCGCGACGGAGTGTGATTCGGCCCTGGCCGCGAAGGCCAAGGATGCTTGCGCCAGCCTCGCCAACGTCACGTGCAAGGCCGCAGCCTGCGCCGAAGGGGATCCTTCTGCCGCTCCCTATGACGTCATTATCCTCAACGGTGCCTTCGAGGTGACGCCAGAGGCGCTGCTCGGGCAGCTCAAGGAGGGCGGGCGCCTCGTGGGGGTGTCGGCCCAATCCACGCCCCCCCGGGCCGTGATCGTGACCCATACCCACGGTGAATTCGGCCATCGGGCGCTGTTCGATGCCGCAGCTCCGGTCCTTCCCGGGTTGGAACGGGCCGCCGCTTTCGTTTTCTGAACGCCCGATTGAGGGCTTTGGCCCGTTAAAATCCCGTTCTGAATCAGAAGTGTGGCCCGGATGCTGCACGTGAAGAGTTTCCACCGGGAACTACCTTCAGGTGGTTCCGTTGCGCCAATTGGCAGCCTATGTTGCTGAGGGGCAACGACTCCACTCGGTAGACGGTATCCTAGCTCGCGGGCACGAGCGGGGCGTTAGAATGAACGGAATTTAAGGGATGCATGGGGTGAAGCTCTTCACCGGAGCTGCGGTTTCGGTCCTGCTGCTGGCGCTTGCCGGGCCGACGCCTGCCTTGGCGGACACGATCGAGGCCGCCTTGGTGCGGGCCTATCAGAACAATCCGCAGCTCAACGCACAGCGCGCCCAGGTGCGCTCGACCGACGAGAACGTGCCTCAGGCGTTGTCGGGCTATCGTCCCAGGGTCGCGCTGACGGCGAACGGCGGCTATCAATATCAGGATACACTGAGTTCGCCGGGGCCGGGTAACACACCAATCAACGGGCCCAGCGTGCCGCGCAGCGTGGGTGTGACCGTCACGCAGACGCTCTATAACGGCAACATCACCGGCAACAGGACGCGCGCCGCCGAGAGCCAGGTTTCCGGCTCCCGCGAAGCGCTGCGCAGCCTGGATCAGAGCGTGCTGCTTCAGGGCGCTTCGATCTACATGGACTATCTGCGCGATGCAGCTACGCTCGAAGTCCAGCGCAGCAACGTGCGCGTGCTCGAGCAGACGCTGAAGCAGACGCGTGATCGCTTCAACGTCGGCGAAGTGACGCGCACCGACGTTGCGCAATCGGAAGCGCAGCTGGCGGCTGGCAAGACGCAGGCCCTCACGGCCGAAGCAAATCTCACCACGACGCGCGCGAACTTCCGCCGCATCATCGGCAACGAGCCGACGAACCTCGCGCCCGGTTCGCCGGTGGATCGTTTCTTGCCCGCAAGCCTCGCCGGGGCAGTCGAGCTCGGCCTGATCGAACATCCCAACGTCACGGCCGCGATGTTCGGCATCGACGTCAACTTTCTGCAGGTCAAGGTCGCCGAAGGCGCGCTGCTGCCGACGATCGCGTTGCAAGTGGGGGCCACGCAGGGGAACGAACAGTCCTTGATTCAATACAGGTCGTTCAACGCGTCCGCCATCGCGCAGGCCAATTGGCAGCTCTACGATGGCGGCAATACATATTCGCTGATCCGCCAGTCCAAGGAAAACCTGGCGCAGCAGCGTCTCAACCTCGAAACCACCCGCGACCAGACCCGCGCGACGGTCGTGCAGTGGTGGGGTTCGCTGCAGGCCGGTAAGGCCCAGGTGCAGTCCGCGCAGGCGCAGGTCACGGCGTCCGAGATCGCGCTGAACGGCGTGCGCGAAGAAGCCAAGGCTGGTCAGCGTACCACCCTCGACGTGCTCAACGCGCAGCAGGCGCTGGTCAACGCGCGCGTCGCGCTGGTGACCGCACAGCACGACCGCGTGGTCGCGTCCTATCAGGTTCTGGCCGCCATCGGCCGTCTGTCGCCGCAGGTCCTCGGCCTTGCGACCACGGTTTATGATGCGAGCGTTCACTACCATCAGGTCCGCGACAGCTGGGCCGGCGTGCGCACGCCTGACGGACGCTAAGGTCCGTAGTCATCCGGTCGGCCTCGCAAACAGCCGAGGCCGACTGGTGCTTTGCTTGCAATCATCAAAATCCCTGACATAGCCTTGCCAAGAAGATGCGGGTCGATTCGCCCGGCACCTGATGTCGTGTGCGTAAAGGCTTGAGTGCCGAGGGCAGGGGCGCACCGCCGCACGTTGAGCCGTGAACTGGGGACAAGTCGGGCTGCCGCGACGAAAATGTCGGGGCGTCCGTTGCGGAACCGGCCAATCCTGTCGTGCTTGGTGTAAAACAACGCATGCGAGGGCGTTGATGATGTGGAGTCGGAGATGACGCAGCCTGCAAAGGTCACAGAACCCTCGATGGAGGAGATTCTGGCCTCGATCCGGCGCATCATTGCCGACGATGAGGCCAAGCCGCCGCCGGCCGAAGCTGCCAAGCCAGCGCCCGCTGCAGCTGCGCCGAAGCCGTCAGCAATGAACGACATTCCGCCATCCAAGGTCGCTCCCGCGAAACCTGCTGCCGAGAAGCCCGCGCCGCCGCCGGTTGCGAAGCCGGCTCCAGCGCCGCCGCCGCCCGCACCTGCGGCGGATGCATCCAATAACCAGGACGATATTGATGCTCTGCTGGCGGGGCTGGACGCGGCTACGCCTGCGCCCGAGGTCCGTGCACCTGAGCCAGAGCCCGAACCTGAACCCGACGTGCTCGAATTGACCGACGAGATGGCGGTGGATCCGGAGCCGACGCCGCCTCCGCCGCCGCCGAGCTTCCGCAAGGTCGAGCCGCGCGACGATCTGGAATTCGCCGAATCGCCGCTGCGCCTGATGCCGTCATCGTCCTATGCGGCGGTGGACTACGATGCGCCGCCGGTACCGCCCCAACAGCCGATCCTGGCCCAATCGACGGTCTCGGCGGTCGAATCCGCCTTCAACTCCCTGGCCCACACGGTGCTCAGCAGCAATGCGCGGACGCTGGAAGATCTGGTCAAGGAGATGCTGCGTCCGATGCTGAAATCCTGGCTCGACGACAACCTGCCGGGCCTCGTTGAACGCATCGTGAAGGCCGAAATCGAGCGGGTATCGCGCGGCGGCAGGTGAGGGCGGCTCCCGAGCCCTCATAAAGCCCCTCTTATGCGCCTGTTTGGCCTGCCGACCGGCCGGAAAGCCGTTTTGCCGCCGGGCTTTCCGTTGATCCTCTCCCGGACCTTTTCGTTGACTTGCCCCCCGCGCGCGGCTTTCTAGCAGCCCATGATCGAGAAAAATTACCAGCCCGCCGATATCGAAGCCCGCATGTCCGTCGTGTGGGAGGACAGCCTTGCCTTCAGGGCCGGCCGCCCCGACCGCCGCGACGCAGTGCCCTTTACCATCGTGATCCCGCCGCCGAACGTGACGGGCTCGCTGCATATGGGCCACGCCCTCAACAACACCCTCCAGGACATCCTGTGCCGGTTCGAGCGCATGCGCGGCCGCGACGTGCTGTGGCAGCCCGGCACCGACCATGCCGGCATCGCCACCCAGATGGTGGTCGAGCGGCAGCTGATGGAGCGTCAGCAGCCCAGCCGCCGCGAGATGGGCCGCGAGAAGTTTCTGGAGCGGGTCTGGCAGTGGAAAGCCGAGAGCGGCGACACCATCATCAACCAGCTCAAGCGCCTCGGCGCCTCCTGCGACTGGTCGCGCGAACGCTTCACCATGGACGAGGGCCTGTCAAAGGCCGTCATCAAGGTGTTCGTCGAGCTGCATCGCGACGGCCTGATCTACAAGGACAAGCGGCTGGTGAACTGGGACACCAAGCTGCTGACCGCGATCTCCGATCTCGAAGTGCAGCAGACCGAGGTCAAGGGCCACCTGTGGTATTTGCGCTATCCGATCGAGGGCAAGACGTTCCGCCCCGAGGATCCCTCGAGCTTCATCGTTGTCGCCACCACGCGGCCCGAGACCATGCTCGGCGACACCGGCGTGGCGGTGCATCCCGATGACGAGCGCTATCAGAAGCTGGTCGGCAAGAACGTGATCCTGCCGCTGGTCGGACGCAAGATTAAGATCGTCGCCGACGAATATTCCGATCCGGACAAGGGCTCGGGCGCGGTGAAGGTGACGCCGGCGCACGACTTCAACGACTTCGAGGTCGGCAATCGCCACGGCCTGGGCCGGATCAGCGTCATCGACAAGGAAGGTTGCCTCGACCTCGTCGACAATGAGGATTACCTGCGCAACCTGCCGGAAGGCGCTTCGCAGTTCGCCGAGGAGTTCAACAAGGTCGACCGCTTCGCGGCGCGCAAGCGCATCGTCGAGCGGCTGGAATCCTTCGGCTTCGTCGAGCGGATCGAGCCGCACACCCACATGGTGCCGCACGGCGACCGCTCGAACAGCGTGATCGAGCCCTATCTGACCGACCAGTGGTACGTCGACGCCAAGACGCTGGCCAAGCCCGCGATCGCGGCGGTGCGTTCGGGCGAAACGACGTTCGTGCCGAAGAACTGGGAAAAGACCTATTTCGAGTGGATGGAGAACATCCAGCCCTGGTGCATCTCGCGCCAGCTGTGGTGGGGTCATCAGATCCCGGCCTGGTACGGCCCTGATGGCAAGGTGTTCGTCGCCGAAACCGAGGAGGAGGCCGTCAGCCACGCGCTCGGCTATTACGTCGAGCAGGAGATCATCACGGCCGAGCAGGGCCGCGAGATGGCGCTCGACCGCAACAAGCGCGAAGGCTTCATCACGCGTGACGAGGACGTGCTCGACACCTGGTTCTCCTCGGCGCTGTGGCCGTTCTCGACGCTCGGCTGGCCCGAGGACGCGCCGGAAGTGCAGCGCTATTACCCGACCAACGCGCTGGTGACCGGCTTCGACATCATCTTCTTCTGGGTTGCCCGGATGATGATGATGGGCCTGCACTTCATGAAGGAAGTGCCGTTCTCGACGATCTACATCCACGCCCTCGTCCGCGACGAGAAGGGCGCCAAGATGTCGAAGTCGAAGGGCAACGTCATCGACCCCCTCAACCTGATCGACGAATACGGCGCCGACGCGTTGCGCTTCACGCTGGCCGCCATGGCGGCGCAGGGACGCGACATCAAGCTCGCCACCAGCCGCGTCGAGGGTTACCGGAATTTCGCGACGAAGCTCTGGAATGCGTCGCGCTTCGCGGAGATGAACCACTGCGCCGTGCCCGAAGGTTTCGAGCCGGCGAAGGCCAAGGAAACGCTGAACCGCTGGATCGCGCACGAGAGCGCGCACACCACGCGCGAGGTGACCGAGGCAATCGAAGCCTATCGCTTCAACGATGCGGCCGGTGCGATCTACCGCTTCGTCTGGAACGTCTATTGCGACTGGTATGTCGAGCTCGCAAAGCCCGTACTGCTCGGTCCGGACAGCCCCGCCAAGGACGAAACCCGTGCCATGGTCGCCTGGGCGCGCGACGAGATCCTGAAGCTGCTGCACCCCTTCATGCCCTTCATCACCGAAGAGCTGTGGGAGGTGACGGCCAAGCGCGACGGCCTGCTGGCGCTGGCGCAATGGCCGCTGAAACCGTCCGAGCCGACGCCGGAGCAACTCGCGATGCTCGCCGCGGCTGCCGGGCCGACCGATCCGCTGATCTCGCCGGTCCTGATCATGCCTATCTTCGACCATGCCGACTTCACCGATCCCAAGGCGGAAGCCGAGATCGGCTGGGTGATCGACCTGGTCACGCAGATCCGCTCGGTGCGCGCCGAAATGAACATCCCGCCGGCAACGCTGACGGCGCTGGTGCTCGCGGGCGCCTCGACCGAGACGAAGGAACGCGCGCCGCGCTGGACCGACGTCATCAAGCGCATGGCACGGCTGTCCGACATCTCCTTCGCCGACCGCGCACCTGATGGTGCGGTCCAGCTTCTCGTGCGCGGCGAGGTGGTTGCGTTGCCGCTGAAGGGCGTGATCGACGTCGCCGCCGAGCGCACGCGCCTCGACAAGGAGATCGGCAAGGCCGACGCCGACATCAAGCGCGCCGAGTCCAAGCTGGCGAACGAGAAGTTCGTCGCCAACGCGGCCGAAGAGGTCGTCGATGAGGAGCGCGAAAAGCGCGAGGCAGCACTGGCCCGCAAGGCCAAGCTGCTGGAGGCGCTGGAGCGGCTGAAGCAGGCGTCGTAGAGCGTCTTCGAGCGAAGTGGAAACCGGTTCGCGTCAAGAAAACGCGTCAAAACTAGAATCTAGAGCCCGTTCCATCGGAACGGGTTCTAGGCCTATTTCGGAAACGGCTTGCTCAAAAACTTCGAGCCCTTGACGCCATAGCGCCAGGGCAGCTCGACGGCCTTGGTGATGCCGATCCGGATGCCGGCCACCACCTCGACCTCCTCTGTCCGTGCATGCAGCGCGATCGGCGGCCGGTCCAACGGCAGGGCGTTGTGCGCGATGGTGATGCCGAGCGCCTCGGTCAGCTTGCCGGGGCCCGAGCACAGCGCGTGCACCTCCTGGAGATGGCGGCGGCGGCGCATCGCGGCGATGCCATGCGTCGGCTCCAGTGCGCGGATCAGCACGGCGCTGGCGGAGCCTTCCTCCTCGCAGACGAAGTTCACGCACCAGTGAATGCCGTAGGAGCGGTAGACATAGGCAAAGCCGGGCGGGCCAAACATGATTTGGTTCCGCGGCGTCGGGCCATTGTAGGAGTGCGCCGCCGGCTCGGTATGATGATAGGCCTCGACCTCGACGATGGGGCCGCCGACGCCATTGACCAGCATGGTGGCCCCGATCAAATCGGGCGCGACCTCGTGGACGCTGCGGCCGAAAAAGGCACGCTTCAGGGCTTTGCCGAGCCGCGGTGGTGAGGCTTTCGAGGTTGGAGCCATTCGAGGTGAGAATCGCCTGAGAACAGAGCAGGATATTGCCCATATCTGCCATGTTCCCTGAAGCGGCGCGAGCCGGGTTGCGGCAGGCAGCCAGACCGACTAGGTAGGACCTGAACAGACCGGACAGCCCATGGTCGTTATTGTCGACACCATCTCGAACCCGTTGCGCCCCCGCCACCCTGAAAAGGTGAATCGCCCTGATTCCGCTTCGCCGCCGAAGCCGGACTGGATTCGCGTGCGCGCCCCCAATACCCGCGGCTATGCCGACACCCGCAACATCGTGCGCGCCAACGGCCTGCATACCGTGTGCGAGGAGGCGGGCTGCCCGAACATCGGCGAGTGCTGGGACAAGAAGCACGCGACCTTCATGATCATGGGGGACACCTGCACCCGGGCCTGCGCGTTCTGTAACGTCAAGACCGGCATGCCCAATGCGCTGGATGCGGCCGAGCCGCAGAACGTCGCCGAAGCCGTCGCCAAGCTGGGGCTGGCCCACGTCGTCATCACCTCCGTC
The DNA here is from genome assembly GCA_003521225.1 of Tuber microsphaerosporum. Taxonomy (NCBI): domain Eukaryota; kingdom Fungi; phylum Ascomycota; class Pezizomycetes; order Pezizales; family Tuberaceae; genus Tuber; species Tuber microsphaerosporum. The sequence goes on along the minus strand of QOVD01003509.1, from coordinate 133,167 downwards.
GACCGCGACGATCTGGTCGATGGCGGCGCCGAGCATTTTGCAGAGACCATCCGTGCGATCCGGGCCGCGTGCCCCTCGACCACGATCGAGATCCTGACGCCCGACTTCCTGCGCAAGGAGGGCGCGCTGGAGGTCGTCGTCGCGGCGAGGCCCGACGTGTTCAACCACAATCTCGAGACCGTGCCGTCGCGTTACCTCACGGTGCGGCCCGGCGCGCGCTACTTCCACTCGATCCGGCTGTTGCAGCGGGTCAAGGAGCTCGATCCCACCATCTTCACCAAGTCCGGCATCATGGTCGGCCTCGGCGAGGAGCGCCACGAGGTGCAGCAGGTGATGGACGATCTGCGCTCCGCCGACGTCGACTTCCTGACCATCGGGCAATATCTCCAGCCGACCCGGAAGCACCACGCCGTGATGCGCTATGTGCCGCCCGACGAGTTTTCGTCCTACGAGAAGGTCGCCTACACCAAGGGTTTCCTGATGGTGTCGGCGAGCCCGCTCACCCGTTCGTCGCATCATGCCGGCGAGGACTTTGCGAGACTGAAGGCCGCACGGGCCGCGACTGCCCGCTGAACCGCCATGCCCAAATTTTCAAGCAAGCGCCGTGTCCATCACAGCGCGTCCGAGATGTTTGATCTGGTCGCCGACGTCGAGCGCTACCCGGAGTTCGTGCCGCTGTGCAGCGCGCTCAAGATCCGCCAGCGGATGGCCAAACCCGACGGCACCGAGGTGCTGGTCGCCGACATGACGGTGTCGTTCAAGCTGGTCAAGGAGTCCTTCACCAGCCGCGTGACTCTCGACCGCGCCAATCTGAATATCCGGGTCGAATATCTGCAAGGCCCGTTCAGCAACCTCGAGAACCGCTGGACGTTCGAGCCCAAGGGTGAGGGCGTCTGCGACGTCGGATTCTTCCTGGCCTACGAGTTCAAGAGCCGGATGCTGGCGATGCTGATGGGCTCGATGTTCGATGCCGCGTTCGCGCGCTTCTCCATCGCATTCGAGAAGCGGGCGGATGCGATCTACGGCCGGCCGAAGCTGGCGTCGTCGTAAGGCGTACTCTCTCCGCCGTCATTGCGAGGAGCCCTTGCGACGAACCAATCCAGGGTCTTGCCGCGGAGGGATTCTGGATTGCTTCGCTGCGCTCGCAATGACAGTGAGGCTCAATCCACCGCCTTCACCACATCCGGCGGCTGCGAGGCGTAATAGGCCGCGGCCCCCTCGATCTCCTGCGGCGTCATCGCGCGCGCGATGTTGCGCATCTGCTGGCTGATGTCATTGCGCCGCTCGCCGGACGCGAACGCCTGGAGCTGCGCCTTCATATAAGCTTCGGACTGGCCTTCGAGCCACGGACTTCCGGTCTTGTTGTCGAGGCTGCCATGGCAGGAGCCGCAGGGCGCGATTCCGCGCATCGGCGCGCCGTAGATGACGATGCTCGGTTTCGGCAGCTGCGGCGTCGGGTGATAGGCTGCCGGCCGCGGCAGATAGGCGTAATAGTTCGAGAGATCGGCGATCTCCTGGTCCGTCAGATTAACGGCGAATGGCGACATCACGGCATTGGTGCGCGCGCCGGATCGGAAATCGTGCAGCTCCTTGTAGATGACGGCCGCGTACTGGCCGGCGAGATTGGGCGAATCCGCGCGGCTGATGCCGGTCGGGCCGTGGCAGATGGCGCAGCGCTGCGCCAGCGTCGCGCCGCGGCCGATGGCTTCCTGGCTCGGACGCGACAGCGTATGCGAGGTCAGCACGACCTCCGACAGGCGTTTTGTCTGTTCGGGCGCAGTAACGTTCGCCGCACGCTGCGGCACGCCGGCGGCGCTGCAGATCGCATCCCAAACATTGGCGAACTGAACCCAGGGCTGCGCGAAAGGCAGCACGATGAAGCCGGTGATCGCCGTCACGATCAGGATCGCGGCGGTGATACCGACGCCAATCCTGAAATGGCTGTTGCGGAAGGTGAAGAGGTCGCGCGCGCTCATCACTGCGCTCCCACATAGACGGCCGGCACCGACGTGCCCTCGGTCAGCGCCAGCGTCACGATCGGGTAGCCGTAATTGGTGAGGGTGAGGACGATCATCAGCGCCACCCACAGCGCGTGCGTGTTGAGCGCGACCGGCACGGTCGCGGGCTGATGCACGGCCAGCGCAAAGCGGTAGGGGCCGGCGTCAACCCGAGGCGCACGCATGCCACGTGCCAGGATGACGATGAACATGATGCCCGACGCCAGCAGGATGAAGCCGCCGATCGCGGAGAATGTGACCGAGAGCGCCTGAGGCGCGATCGCGGGATCGCCGAAGTCGAAATAGGCCATGCGGCGCGGCATGCCCAGGATGCCGACCCAGTGCCACGGGAAGGTCGTGATGATCATGCCGATGAACCACAGCCAGAGCTGGGTGCGGATCAGGCGGATATCGATGAGTTCGCGCCCGGTCAGATGCGGCCACAGATCATAGGCGATCGCAAAGTACATGATCACGATGGCGCCGCCGAAGATCAGGTGGAAATGGCCGGTGATCCATTGCGTGTTGTGGATCGACGCATCGAGCTGATAGCTCATGTTGATGAGGCCGCCGGCGCCGCCGAAGCCGAGCATGACGAACGAGAACGCCAGCGCCAGCATCATCGGATTGTCCCAGGGCAGCGCCTTGATCCAGCCGAATAGCCCGCGGCCGCCGCGCAGGCGCGCGGCGATCTCGACGGAGGCGCAGATCGTGAACACGGTCAGAAGCGTCGGCAGCGCGACCAGCGCCGTGAAGGCCGAATGGATGAACTTGAAGCCGGCGCCGACCTGCGGATCGGCGAAGGTGTGGTGCATGCCGATCGGCATCGCCACCACCAGGAACAGGATGAAGGAGATCCGCGCCATGCTGTCGGAATAGACCCGGCCACCGATCGCGCGCGGCACGATGGTGTAATAGGCGATGTAGGTCGGCATCAGCCAGAAATAGACGATGGCGTGCAGCGTCCACGAGAAGAACACGCGGGCAAGACCCGCGTCGATCGTGGCCTTCAGGCCGGCCGCGACGGGAATGATCTGGAGCAACAGCTCGAGGGCGGCGCCGACCGCGGTCCAGGCCCACAGATAGGAGCCCGCGACATTGGCGAACATCGCCAGCGGCACCGGTGCGCCGGGATGGGCCTTCCGCCAGACGCGCAGATTGATCGCCATCAACGCGACCCAGATCCAGGAGCCGACCACCACGAGCACGACGCCGAGGTAATAGAATACGTTGCCGATCAATGGCGGATAGAACGTGTAGAGGACCGAGGCGCGGCCGAGCGCGACCGGGACCATCGCCATGACGCTGCCGATCACGATCAGCCAAAATCCGGTCCAGGCCCAGCGCACGCCGACCAGGCGCTGCTCCAGCGCGGACTCGCTGATGGCATAGCCAAAGCCCATCGCGACGAGCGTGGGAAAGACGTAGCCCATCACCGTGCCGTGCGCGGTGAGCGAGCGGTAATAGAGCTCGGGATTGGACAGCCAGGTGCCGATCGGGCTGCGGATGAACATCTGCCAAGCGCCGAGTGTCAGCGCAAAGCCGAACACGCCGAAGGCCAGCCAGAAATGGGCGAGGATGAGCTTCCTATTGACCAACACAGCTCAGCCTCCCGCCACCCTTCGCGCGATCGGCGAATTCGGCCTTGTCGATCACCTTGACCTTGCCCCACATGCCCTCATGGCCGAAGGAGCAGAACTCCTGGCAGGGCATCAGATAGTCGCCAGTCTTCGTAAAGCGCATCAATTGCTCGGAGATGTAGCCCGGCACCAGCATGGTGTTGATGTTGGTGCCCTGGATCAGGATGCCGTGGACGACGTCGGCGCTGGTGGCGCGCATCGTGATCGGCGTATCCACGGGCACCACGATGCAGGCCGGCGTGAAGGAATATTGCTGGCCGATCGCGCGCACCGTCACATTGCCATTGGCTTCCAGCACGCTGCCGAGATTGCTCTCGACGAACTCGCCGGACAGATGAATCCGCGATGGATCGGTGGTTTCGACACGCGGCTGCGGCATGGTGGCGCGATGGATGCCGGCGAAGGCTGCCAGAAGCGCCATGCCGACGACGATTATCACGGCAATGGTCGCCCAGCGCCGCTCGACGCGGGCCGCGACCTCGGCGCTGCCATGGGTGTGGGTGTCCCCTGCGCTCATTGCAGCGATCCGCGCGGCAGGAAGACGAAGAGATAGAAGGCAAACCACATCGCGACCGCGCAGGCCGTGGCGATGCCGGCCAGCACGATCGCGCCGGACGGTCCTTGCGAGACGACTTCCTCGACGGCCTGGTCGGCGGCGGCTGGGCTGGTCGGCGGATCGGAATTGAACATGACGCCTCTCAGTTCAGCGGTGCGGAGCGCAGCTCGTTGGCCTCGCGCGCCGAGACCGGCGTGCCGCGATTGCCCCAGGCGGTGCGGATGTAGGAGACGACGGCGGCGACCTCGTTGTCGGAGAGGAGGCCTGCGAAGGGCGGCATGCCGTAGGGCATCGGATTGCCCTTGGTGCCCGGCGGATAGCCGCCGTTGAGCACCATGCGGATCGGATTGACCGCCGACTGCATCTCGATCGACTGGTTGTTGGCGAGCGGCGGCCAGTGCGGCGGCTTGCCTTCGCCCTGCGCCCCATGACAGCTCGCGCAATTCTTGTCGTAGACGGTCTTGCCGAGGCTGATCAGCAGGCTGCTCTCGGTGTTCGGCAGCGCCGAGCTCGGCGCGGGCGGAGGCGAGGGCTCCGCGATGCCCTTGAGGTACACCGCCATGGCGCGCGTGTCCTCGTCGTTGAGGTATTGCAGGCTGTTGTGCACGACCTCGGCCATCGGGCCGTAGACCACGCCGCGCATGGAGACGCCGGTCTGGAGCAGGTCGGTGATGTCCTTGATGCTCCAGTCGCCGAGACCCGCCTCACGGTTGGAGGTGAGGGACGGCGCGTACCAGTTCTGCATCGGGATCAGGCCGCCCTTGAAGGCGTCCGATTGCGAGGTGCCGCCGAGCGCGTTGATCGGCGAATGGCACATGCCGCAATGACCGAGCCCCTCGACCAGATAGGCGCCGCGATTCCATTCCGCCGACTTGGTGGGGTCGGGCTTGAACTCACCCTCGCGGAAGAACAGCGTGCGCCAGCCGAGGATGAGCTGGCGGTTGTCATAGGGAAAGCGCAGCTCGTGCGGCTTGTTCTTCTGGTTCACCGGCTGAATCGAGCGCAGATAGGCGAAGATCGCGTCGCTGTCGGCGCGTGTCACCTTTGTGTAGGACGCGAACGGCATCGCCGGATAGATCAGCCCACCATCCGGGAAACGGCCGTTGTGCATGGTTCTGTAGAAATCGTCCGCGCTCCACTTGCCGATGCCGGTCTCCGGATCGGGGGTGATGTTGGAGGTGTAGATCGTTCCGAACGGTGTCGGCATCGGGCGCCCGCCGGCAAACAGCCGGCCCTCGGCGGCAGTATGGCAGGCCGTGCAATCGCCGGCGCGGGCGAGATATTCGCCGCGCGCGATGACGTCGCCGGCCTTGTCCTGCGCCTGCGCGGCCGTGATGAGCGCGGCGAGGGCCAGGAGCTTGATCGAAAGCAGCGTGATCGACAGTCTTGAGCCCATCATGCGCCTCGTCAGTTGGGCTGGCTGCCGCAGCCGAACGGCAGCGCGTAGGTGCCTTTCGGGACGGGGGCCGGGTTGGTGGGCGCGGGTCGCGTCGCGAGCCAGGCCGCAACGGCGGTAACATCTGCTTCCGTCAGATGGCCGGCGACGAGCTGCATGCAGTCCGGCGATTTTGCCGTCCGCGTGCCGTAGCGCCAGGCGCCGAGCTGGGCGCTGACGTAAGCGGCGCGCAAGCCCAGCAGACCGGGGATGCCGGGCTGCATGCCGGTGAGGCCCGGGCCGTGACAGCTCACGCACGCCGGTATGTTACGACCGGCATCGCCGCTGGTCGCGAGCAGTTCGCCCTGCGCCAGGACTTCCTTGCTGACTTCGCTCGGCGCGGGCTGCGGCAGCGGCGGATGCTCGCTGGCGAAATATTCGGCCATCGCCTCCAGATACGGATCAGGCAGAAACTCCAGCAGATAGTTCATCGGCGGGTATTTGCGCCGGCCGCTGCGGAAGGCGAGGAGCTGGTTATAGAGATAGCCGGCCGGCTTGCCGGCAAGCCGCGGGAAATAGACGTCGCTGGTGCCTTCGCCCTTGTTGCCGTGACAGGGCGTGCACGCCTCCACCCGCGCCGCCATGGTATCCGGCGGCTGGTTGGCCGTTTGTGCTGCAGTACCATCAATAGCGGCCAAGGTAGCAATAGCGATTGCCAGTGCAGTGTCGCGAGCGAACACGCCGTCGCCCTCCAGAAAGCAGGACCGGGTTGATTCCTGGCCACAGCGTAGAGCCGCATTATTGCGCCAATACAGTCGCGCGCAAGATCGGACATGGCGATGACGCTTGGTCGCGGTTGCACATTTGCGATCCTGATCGAATTCGACAAGAATTGCGTGCTTTTTGAAAACTGGCGTAACGCCGCGATCTCGCGGCGTATTCCGCCCGAGCTTTGCTTCACAAGCGGGAAGCGCGGCAATGTGGAATCCGTTCGCGCGCGCGGATGTTCTGCCGCTTGGGCCGGGCAGACGACCCATCATCAGAGTGCATCTTCCCGTCGGGCGACAAGTGCAGTTTGTGCCAAAACGCAGCGCGCTGACGCAACACCCCTTGCCGGAAACGGCGCACCGCGAGCTCTGCCCTTCGCGAAAGGTTCGACTACAATCCGAGTCGGGCGCGGGCGCCTTATCGCGGGATCGGGGAGATGGGACGCTGGAAGCAGGCATGGAGCGAAGAAGACCTTGGCAGGCTGAAGGTACTGGCAGGCACCAAGCCGATTGCGCTGATAGCGAAAGAGCTCGGCCGGACCCGCGGCACGGTGCTGGCGAAGGCGATTGAGCAGAAGCTCCCTGTCATTTGTCGGACGAAGCGCCAGGAACAATAGGGCGCGATATCGCTCGCGATCGGTCTGGCGTTACAGGGCACGCTGTCCAATCTCGCTGCCGGCGTGATGCTGCTGCTGTTCCGGCCCTTCCACATCGGCGCCGACGTCGAGGTCGGTGTGGGGCGTGGCGATCATCAATCACAGCGCGAGCGCGCTGCTGGCGGCGGCATGACGTGTCTCTAGCCGCGCGGTGACCGCGGCGTCCTGCGCTTCACCGCATGCCGGCGCGGCGAGCGGGTCACGCGAGGCCGCAGGCGGGTTGCCGCGGCCGCGCGCCGGGGCTTGGGCTGGGCCTTCGGGCCGCGGGCGAGATCCATCAGCATGCGCAATGCCTCGACCACCGAGCGCTGGCGCACGGCGGTACGGCCGATCGCGCCAAAGCGATGCTCGCGGTGGACGATGCGGCCGTCGCGCGCGGCAACCGCGAAATGCACGAGACCGACCGGCTTGCCGGGCGTGGCGCCGCCGGGGCCGGCGATACCGGTAATGGCAACGGCGAGATCGACGCCGGCACGCTCCAGCGCGCCGACCGCCATCGCGGTTGCGGTCTCCTTGCTGACGGCGCCGAAATTCGCGAGCGTGCTCGCCTCGACCCCTAGCATCGCGCGCTTGGCGTCATTGGAATAAGTGACGAAGCCGCGGTCGATCACGTCGGAGGAGCCGGGAATGTCGGTCAGCGCGCCGGCAACCAGACCGCCGGTGCAGGACTCGGCGGTGGCAATCGTCAGCTTGCGCATCCGGCACAGATCGAGCAGCGAGCGGGAGAGGGCGCGTGCGTCGCTGCCGCCCATGACCTAGACGCTCCAGGGCAGACGGATGGTGGCGCTCGCGGTGGCCGCGATGCCTTCCTCGCGGCCGGTGAAGCCGAGCCGCTCGCTGGTGGTCGCCTTCACCGCGACGCGGGAGATATCGACCCCGGAGATCTCGGCGATGCGGGCGCGCATGGTGTCGCGCAAGGGGCCGATCTTCGGCCGCTCGCAGATCATCGTCACCTCGAGGTTGGCGACGCGGCCGCCGCGCTGCGCAACGCGCTCGATGGCGTATTTCAGGAACTGGTCGGAGGAAGCCCCCTTCCATTTCGCATCGCTCGGCGGAAAGTGCGAGCCGATATCGCCGTCGGCGAGTGCGCCGAGGATGGCGTCGACCAGCGCATGCAGGCCGACATCGCCGTCGGAATGGGCGAGGAAGCCTTTGGTGTGCGGCACCCGTACGCCACAGATCATCACGTGGTCGCCTTCGCCGAAGGCGTGCACGTCATAGCCGGTGCCGGTCCTGATGTCGCCGAGCAGGCTGGCCAGGCGCGCTTCCTCGCGCACGAAATCCTCGGGAGTGGTGAGCTTCATATTGGCAACATCGCCTTCAAAGGTTGCGACCGTCAATCCCGCCCATTCGGCAATCGCGGCATCGTCGGTGAAATCGCTGCGCCCATCCTTTGCCGCGCGACGATGCGCCTCGAGGATGACGTCGAAACGAAAGGATTGCGGCGTCTGCGCGATTCGCAAGGCTGCGCGGTCCGGCGTGTCCTCGACATTGCCGCTCTCGCCGGTGACCTTGATCGTGTCGGTGACAGGGACGACGGGGAGCGCAGCGCCGGTGCGGCTGGCCGCCTCGATCGCGCGCGAGATCACGCCTGCCGAGACGAAGGGGCGCGCGGCGTCGTGGATGAGCACGATATCGGGCTTATGCTTGGCGAGTGCTTCGAGCCCTGCGAGCACGGAGGCCTGCCGCGTCGCGCCGCCATTGGTCGGCGGCTCGTGGCTGAGACCTGCGACCGCTGCCGTGAACATGGCGCTGTCGTCGGGGTTCACTACCGGCTGCACGGCGGACACGTCGGGGTGGCGGCTGAAGGCTTCCATGGCGCGGTAGATCACGGGGACGCCGCCGATCTCGCGATATTGCTTGGGACCACCGGCGCCAGCCCGCAGGCCGCGTCCGGCCGCGACGAGGACGACTGCGGTGCGCTGTGATTTCGCCATAGGACTCAAATACTCAGTTGGTGATGAAGAGAGTCGGGGAGTGGGGTGATTGCCGCATGCCTCTAGCACGGCAGGCCCGCAAAAAAAGGGGTTTCCCCGGATTGTGGGAAACAGCATTTTGCTGCACTGCACTTGAAAGATTTGCAGAACTGTCTAAACTGTAGGCATGACGCTTGACTGCACAAGAATTGTGCGCAAGATAGGTCATGGCAGGCGCGATGAGGCCCTGCCTACGCAACGAGACCCCTGTGACCGGCTCGGCAGTATCAGGCTCTAAGCCGTTGAAAATTGGCGATATCGAGGTCGCCACCCCGGTCTTCCTGGCGCCGATGTCGGGGGTCACCGACTCGCCCGTCCGCCGGCTCGCCGCCGAGCTCGGGGCCGGTCTGGTCGTGTCCGAAATGACCGCCAGCGATGAGCTCGCGAATGGCCACAAGATGTCACGGTTGCGCTGCGAAGCGACCGGGATCGGGCCTCATGTGGTCCAGCTCGCCGGCTGCGAGGCGCACTGGATGGCCGAAGGGGCCCGGATCGCCGAAGCCGGAGGCGCCGACATCATCGACATCAACATGGGCTGTCCGGCCCGGCATGTCACCGGCGGCCAGTCCGGCTCCGCCCTGATGCGCGATCTCGACCATGCCGTCAGCCTGATCGATGCGACGATCGCGGCGGTGAAGGTGCCGGTGACGCTGAAGATGCGGCTCGGCTGGGACGATCACACCCGCAACGCGCCGGAATTGGCGCGGCGTGCGGAAGCCGCCGGCATTGAGCTCGTCACCGTGCACGGCCGCACCCGCTGCCAGTTCTACAAGGGCGAGGCCGATTGGGATGCGATCCGCGCGGTGCGCGAAGCGATCTCCATTCCGCTTGTCGTCAATGGCGACATCACCACTTACGAGAAGGCGCTCGCGGCGTTGGAGGCCTCCGGCGCCGATGCCGTGATGATCGGCCGCGGCGCGCAGGGGCAGCCCTGGTTGCCCGGCGAGATCGGCCGCCGCCTGAAGGGCGGGGCGGTCGAAGCCGCGCCGTCGCTCGAGACCCAGCTGCATTATGTCCGCACGCTCTATGAGGGCGTCTGCGCGCTCTACGGCCTGCGGATCGGCCTCCGGCACGCGCGAAAACATCTCGGCTGGGCGCTCGACGTCGCGGCCGATGTGAGCCGTGCGCCGGCCGAGAAGCTGAAAGCCTGGCGCCAGAAGATCCTCACCTCCGAGGATCCGCGCCTCGTCCACCAGTCGCTGCAAGATGCCTTCGACGATTTCGCATGGAGCGCTGCTGCATGAGCTCAGTTGCTGACCATCGCCGGCCGCTTCCGTCCGAGAGCGACGCGATCCTGGATGCGCTGCCCAATCCCGTGCTCATGATCGGGCCGGACGGCAAGATCGTCGCCGCCAACATCGCGACCGAAGCCTTCTTCGACATCTCGACGCAGTTCCTGAAACGGCAGTCGCTGAAAGAGCTGGTGCCGTTCGGGAGCCCCTTGCTGGCGCTGATCGACCAGGTTCGTTCGTCGAACTCGCCGGTCAACGAATACAAGGTCGATCTGGGCACGCCGCGCATGGGCGGCGACCGCCAGGTGGATCTGCATGTCGCCCCGCTGACGGAACGGCCCGGCCATATCGTGGTGATGCTCCAGGAGCGCTCCATCGCCGACAAGATGGACCGCCAGCTCACCCATCGCAGCGCCGCGCGCTCGGTGATCGCGCTGGCCGCCATGCTGGCGCATGAGATCAAGAATCCGCTCTCCGGCATCCGCGGCGCCGCGCAGCTGCTGGAGCAGCAGGCCTCGTCCGAGGACCGCATGCTGACGCGGCTGATCTGCGACGAGGCCGACCGCATCGTGACGCTGGTCGACCGCATGGAGGTGTTCGGCGACGAGCGCCCCGTGGTGCGCGGTCCCGTCAACATCCATTCCGTGCTCGATCACGTGAAGCGACTGGCGCAGTCGGGCTTTGCCCGCAACATCCGCTTCATCGAGGATTATGATCCCTCGCTGCCGCCGGTCCTGGCGAACCAGGATCAGCTCGTCCAGGTGTTCCTCAACCTCGTGAAGAACGCCGCCGAAGCGCTGATCGACGTCCCCGACGCCGAGATCCAGCTCACCACCGCGTTCCGTCCCGGCGTGCGCCTGTCAGTCCCCGGTCAAAAATCCCGTGTATCCCTGCCGCTCGAGTTCTGCGTGAAGGACAACGGACCAGGCGTGCCGGACGATCTTCTGCCCAACCTGTTCGATCCCTTCGTGACGACCAAGCAGACCGGCTCGGGTCTTGGCCTGGCGCTGGTCGCAAAGATCATCGGAGATCACGGGGGCATCATCGAATGCGAGTCTCAGCCGCGCAAGACCACCTTCCGCGTGCTGATGCCGATGTATTCCACATCGGTCAAACATGCCGATCAAAGCAGCCGCGACGGCTCTGCCGGGAAGTCGTCGTCTGCGTCACAGGGGGCGAAATGAGGATTAACGATGCCCGCAGGTAGCATTCTCGTTGCTGATGACGACACCGCCATCCGCACGGTTCTCAATCAGGCGCTATCCCGCGCCGGCTACGAGGTCAGGCTGACCGGCAATGCCGCAACGCTATGGCGCTGGGTCAGCCAGGGGGAGGGCGATCTCGTCATCACCGACGTGGTGATGCCCGACGAGAACGCCTTCGACCTGCTGCCGCGGATCAAGAAGATGCGGCCCAATCTGCCCGTTATCGTCATGAGCGCGCAGAACACGTTTATGACCGCGATCCGCGCCTCCGAACGCGGGGCGTACGAATATCTGCCAAAGCCCTTCGACCTGAAGGAACTGATCGCCATCGTCGGCCGTGCGCTGGCCGAGCCGAAGGAACGGGTCTCGACGCCGGACGAGGACGCCGAGATGGAGGCGATCCCGCTGGTCGGCCGCTCGCCGGCGATGCAGGAAATCTACCGCGTGCTGGCGCGTCTGATGCAGACCGACCTCACCGTGATGATCACGGGCGAGTCCGGTACCGGCAAGGAGCTGGTGGCGCGCGCGCTGCACGATTACGGCAAGCGCCGCAACGGCCCGTTCGTCGCGGTCAACATGGCGGCGATCCCGCGTGACCTCATCGAGTCCGAACTGTTCGGCCACGAGCGCGGCGCCTTCACCGGCGCCAACACCCGCGCCTCGGGTCGGTTCGAGCAGGCCGAGGGCGGCACGCTGTTCCTGGACGAGATCGGCGACATGCCGATGGAGGCGCAGACCCGCCTGCTGCGCGTGCTCCAGCAGGGCGAATACACCACCGTCGGCGGCCGCACCCCGATCAAGACCGACGTGCGGATCGTCGCGGCGTCCAACAAGGACCTGCGCGTCCTGATCCAGCAGGGCCTGTTCCGCGAGGATCTGTTCTTCCGCCTCAACGTCGTGCCGCTGCGGCTGCCCCCCTTGCGCGAGCGCATCGAAGACCTGCCGGACCTCGTGCGGCACTTCTTCACACTGGCCGAGAAGGACGGTCTGCCGCCGAAGAAGCTCGATGCGCTGGCGCTGGAGCGGATGAAGCAGCACCGCTGGCCCGGCAACGTGCGCGAGCTCGAGAACCTCGCCCGGCGCCTCGCCGCGCTCTATCCGCAGGACGTGATCACCGGCTCCGTCATCGACGGCGAGCTGGCGCCGCCCACGGTCAGCCCGGGTGCCGCTGTCCAGCAGGGCGTCGACAATCTCGGCGGCGCCGTGGAGGCCTATCTGTCCTCGCACTTCCAGGGCTTCCCGAACGGCGTGCCGCCGCCGGGCCTCTATCACCGTATCCTCAAAGAGATCGAGGTGCCGCTGCTCACGGCCGCGCTCGCCGCCACCCGCGGCAACCAGATCCGCGCCGCCGATTTGCTCGGCCTCAACCGCAACACGCTGCGGAAGAAGATCCGGGACCTCGATATCCAGGTGTATCGGAGCGGGGGCTAGTTTTCCGAACGGACGGTGGCTCAGCTCCCCCTACCAAAGCGGAGCTGAGCCTTCCGGATCGCGCTGGCCGTTGTGGCTAACGCGGTGAGCAAAAGTCCGAATCAGGCCGAAACGTTCCGCTGGAACGTATGAATTGTTATTCAACCGCCGAGCGCTGCGTCGCGCTCATCTGATCAGCCGCGCCGAGACCGGCTGGGCGCTGGCGACGTTCGCCAGCGGCTGCTGCACCCCGAGACCGTTGACCAGGAGGTCGGCGGCTACGATCAGCAGCAGCACGGCCGACACCATCATCGCGAGAAAGAACCTGTCCATGGTGGTCAAGCCGCAGGGGCGGGAATCCGTTCCCGCAAGCGAGTTTGCCAGAACAGCGGCCTGTGGATGCGCCGGTCCGTCGCGGCGAGGGCGCCGCGGAATTGTCGCAATTCGGCAACAATGTGGTACGAATACATCAGTATCCGCCCGCCGCGGACCCCGTTTTCAGCACCATTGCCGGAATGACCAGCGCAGATACCTCGGCCGCACACTTCGACACGGCCCCAGCGGAAGAGCCCCGGCGTTGGTCGGTGCGACGCTGGCTGGCACCCCTTGCCGTGGCGATGGCGTTGCTGTCGGCCCTCCTGACCTTCCTGGTCCTGACCGGTCTGACGAGGATCGAGCCGACGCCGGAGGTGGTCCGCTCGTTCTATCTGATCAATGCGGCCACGATCCTGCTGCTGGTCGGCATCATCGTCCGCGAGCTCTGGCAGCTGATCCTGGCGCGTCGGCGGGGCCGGGCGGCGGCACGCCTCCATGTCCAGATCGTCAGCCTGTTCTCGATCGTCGCGGTGCTGCCGGCGGTGCTGGTCGCCGTCGTCGCCAACGTCACCATCGAGCGCGGCCTCGACCGGCTGTTCTCCGGTCCGACCAAGGAGGTGATTCAGAATTCGCTGACTATCGCGCGGGCCTACATGCAGGACCACGCGCAGCTGATCCGCGGCGACATTCTCGGCATGGCCAATGACATCGCCCACGCCCGGCCGCTCTACGACCAGGACCGCCGCTCGTTCCGCGAGCTGCTGACCGCCAGCGCCGGCTCCCGCAACCTGCCGGGCGCGATGATCATCGACAAGAACACCAACATCCTGGAATCGGCCGACACCGGCATGCGGCTCGCTTATTCGCCGCCGGCGCCGGACTTCCTCAGCAACGTCAACGAATCCGAGCCCGAGATCGCGGTGCTGCCGGATGCAAGCTTCGTCGCCGCGGTGATCCGCCTACGCGCCTTCAGCGACACCTTCCTTTATGTCGCGCGGCCGCTCGATCCGAACGTGGTCAACCAGCTCAAGCAGACCGAGGTCAGCGTCGCCGAATACGCCCAGATCGAGTCGCGCCGGCTCGGCATCCAGGTCGCCTTCGCGCTGATGTTCGCGGTGATCGCGCTCACCATCCTGATGGCCTCGGTGCTGATCGGCCTCAACTTCGCCAACTCGCTGGTGGCCCCGATCCGGCGGCTGATGAACGCCGCCCACACGGTCTCGACCGGCGACCTCCATGTGAAGGTGCCCGTGCATCAGTCGGAAGGTGACCTCGCCCAGCTGGGTGAGACCTTCAACAAGATGACACAGGAATTGCGCAGCCAGCGTGACGAACTCGTCAACGCCAGCGATCTCATCGACAGCCGCCGCCGCTTCATCGAGGCCGTGCTGTCTTCGGCGAGCGCCGGCATCATCGGCGTCGACAATTCGGGCAGCGTCGGCATCCTCAACCGCTCTGCCGAGAAGCTGATCGGGCACTCCGAAGCGGAGACGCTCGGCCATCCGCTCTCCGACGTGCTGCCCGAGCTCGAGGAGATGATGAAGACGGCGCGGGAAGGGACCCAGCGCCTGGTACAGGGCCAGATCACGATCACGCGCGACGGCACCGAGCGCAACCTGTCGGTCCGCGTCAGCGCCGAGAAGACCAGCCAGCCGCACGACAGCTACATCATCACGCTCGACGACATCACCGAGCTGGTCTCGGCGCAGCGCACCTCGGCCTGGGGCGACGTCGCGCGCCGCATCGCGCACGAGATCAAGAATCCGCTGACGCCGATCCAGCTCTCGGCCGAGCGCATCCGCCGCAAGTTCGGCAAGGACATCACCGAGACCAAGGACAAGCAGATCTTCGAGCAGTGCACCGATACCATCGTGCGCCAGGTCGACGATATCCGCCGCATGGTCGACGAGTTCTCGCGTTTCGCACGGATGCCGAAGCCGGTGATGGAGGGCGAGGACGTCGCCGACACCGTGCGGCAGGCGGTGTTCCTGATGAAGGTCGCCCATCCCGAGATCGATATCGAGGCCGAATTCAAGGAAGATCCGCTGCGCGCGCAGTTCGACCGGCGGCTGATCTCGCAGGCGGTCACCAACATCGTCAAGAACGCCACCGAGGCGGTCGAGCAGGTGCCGCCGGAGGAGCTCGGCAAGGATTACGGCAAGGGCCGCATCGACGTCGTAGTCTCGCGCGAGGGCGAGGACGTGCTGATCGACGTCATCGACAACGGCATCGGCCTGCCCAAGGTCGCGCGCTCGCGCCTCCTCGAGCCTTATGTGACGACGCGAGCCAAGGGCACCGGCCTTGGCCTGGCGATCGTCGGCCGCGTGCTCGAAGACCATGGCGGGCGTATCGAGCTGAAGGACGCTTCCGATTTCCGCGAGGGCCAGCGCGGCGCGTGGATGCGGATGCGTTTTGCGATCTCCGGTGCCCCCGCGAAGAGCGAGGGGACCGTGCAGGCATCGTCGGCCGCAAACGCGGTCACGGACGTCGCCAAGCCCCCCGAAACAAAACAGCCGGCCGCCGAAACCAAAGAGGCGGCTGAAAAGACCAATGATTCAACGAAGATCGAAGCCTCAACAGGCATCTGACAAGACAGGCGCGAACCATGGCAAGTGAAATTCTGATTGTCGATGATGAGGCCGATATTCGCGATCTCGTCGCGGGCATTCTCGAAGACGAGGGCTTCGTGACAAGGACCGCTCGCGACAGCGATACGGCGCTCGCCGAGATCGCCAATCGCAGGCCGCACCTGGTGTTTCTCGACATCTGGCTCCAGGGCTCCAAGCTCGACGGCTTGCAGTTGCTGGAGCAGGTCAAGAAGGACAATGCCGATCTGCCGGTCGTGATGATCTCCGGCCACGGCAACATCGAGACCGCGGTCGCCGCGATCAAGCGCGGCGCCTACGACTTCATCGAGAAGCCGTTCAAGGCCGACCGGCTGATCCTGGTCGCGAACAGAGCGCTCGAGAACTCGCGGCTCAAGCGCGAGGTCAAGGAGCTGAAGCAGCTCGCGCCGAGCGCAAGCTCGCTGGTCGGCCGCTCGCCCAGTATGAACCAGCTCCGCCAGACTATCGACCGCGCGGCGAAAGCCAACAGCCGCATCCTGATCGTCGGCCCGGCCGGCGCCGGCAAGGAGCTGACCGCGCGCACGCTGCATACGGCCTCGGGCCGCGCCGATGGTCCGTTCGTCGTGATCAATGCCGCCGCGATCACGCCCGAGCGCATGGAGCACGAGATGTTCGGTGTCGAGCAATCTAACGGCGAGCAGGCGCGCAAGCCCGGTGCGCTCGAGGAAGCCCATGGCGGCACGCTGTTCATCGACGAGATCGCGGACATGCCGCGCGAGACCCAGAACAAGATTTTGCGCGTGCTGGTCGAGCAGTCGTTCCAGCGCGTCGGCGGCACCGGCAAGGTGCAGGTCGACGTCCGCATCATCTCCTCCACCGCGCGAAATCTCGAAGAGGAGATCGCGGCCGGCCATTTCCGCGAAGACCTCTATCATCGGCTCTCGGTGGTGCCGATCCGCGTGCCCGCGCTCTCGGAGCGGCGCGAGGACATTCCGGAATTGATAGACTATTTCATGGAGCAGATCTCGGCCGGCAGCGGCCTGCCCAAGCGGCAGATCGGGCAGGACGCGATGGCGGTGCTGCAATCGCATGTGTGGCCCGGCAACGTACGCCAGCTTCGCAACAACGTTGAGAGAGTCATGATTCTGGCCGCGGGCGGACCGGAGGTGATTATCACCGCCGACATGCTGCCGCAGGACGTCGGCTCGATGGTGCCGGCGATGCCGACCAGCAACAATGGCGAGCACATCATGGGGCTGCCGCTGCGCGAAGCGCGCGAGGTGTTCGAGCGCGACTATTTGATTGCACAGATCAGCCGTTTTTCAGGAAATATTTCTCGCACGGCTGAGTTTGTTGGCATGGAACGTTCGGCGTTGCACCGGAAGCTGAAGGCGCTCGGTGTCGGCTGACACCGCGACGTTGCGGCCGCACCGCAGGGATTAGCGAGGAAAATCATCGATTTCCGTAGTTTTTCGGGGCATTTGGGCGTGGCCTGCCGCGTGAAGCGGCTTGCCTAATAACCCGTCCTGTCCTCTAATCGAACCGCTGTTCCTCCGAGGGGGATCTCATGAGGAATAGCAACCGGAAGAGGCCCCGAATGTCACAAAGAGGGCCGCAACCGGCGCAATAAAAAGAAACTCAAAGCGAGAAAAAAACAATGGCGGCAGACCGCGCACAAAACCTACAGGACACCTTCCTCAATCACGTTCGCAAAACCAAGACGCCACTGACGATCTTTCTGGTCAACGGAGTGAAGCTCCAGGGCATCGTGACCTGGTTCGACAATTTCTGTTTGCTGCTTCGGCGCGACGGTCACTCGCAGCTTGTCTACAAGCATGCGATCTCGACCATCATGCCGGGCGCTCCGATCCAGTTGTTCGAAGGCGGCGAGGATCAGCCGGCTTGAGAGTGATCTGATTGGAACCCCGGAATTTCGACGGGGAGGCCGACCGTCCGCGGTCGGCAGGGGCGAAGCAGACGGGGCGGGTGCTTGTCATCGGCCCCTACTTGCGTGTGCGCGCGGGCGGTACCGACACGCAATCGGAAAGCCATGTTCAGCGTGACGCGGAGGCCCGGCTTGATGAGGCCGCCGGCCTCGCGCGGGCGATCGACCTCGTCATTGCCGACGCGATCATCGCGCCGATCAGCCAGATCCGCCCCGCGACCTATATCGGCAAGGGCAAGGTCGAGGAGATCGCCGCGCTGGCCAAGAGCCTCGACGTCGAGCTCGTGGTGATGGATTGCGCGCTGGCGCCGATCCAGCAGCGCAATCTCGAGAAGGAATTGCACGCCAAGGTGCTCGACCGCACCGGGCTCATCCTGGAAATCTTCGGCCGCCGCGCCAAGACCAAGGAAGGCTCGCTCCAGGTCGAGCTTGCGCATCTCAACTACCAGCGCTCGCGCCTCGTTCGCTCCTGGACCCATCTGGAACGCCAGCGTGGCGGCTTCGGCTTCATGGGCGGTCCCGGCGAGACGCAGATCGAAGCCGATCGCCGCCTGATCCAGGAGCGCATCTCGAAACTCGAGGGCGAGCTGAAGAAGGTGCAGGCGACGCGGCGGCTGCATCGCGCCGGACGCCAGCGCGTGCCGTATCGCGTCGTCGCGCTGGTCGGCTACACCAATGCCGGCAAGTCGACGCTGTTCAACCGCCTGACCCGCGCCGATGTTCAGGCCGCCGACATGCTGTTCGCAACACTCGATCCGACCCTGCGCGCGCTCACCTTGCCGCATGGCGGCAAGGCAATGCTGTCCGACACCGTCGGCTTCATCTCCAACCTGCCGACCCAGCTCGTCGCGGCCTTCCGCGCCACGCTGGAAGAGGTGCTGGAGGCCGACGTCATCCTGCATGTGCGCGACATCTCGCACGAGGATGCCGAGGCCCAGCAGAGTGACGTCGACGCGGTGCTGCGCCAGCTCGGCATCAACCCCGACGATTCCGGCCGCATCATCGAGGTCTGGAACAAGATCGACCGTTACGAGCCTGACAAGCGCGAAGAGCTCTTGAACATCGCCGCGCGCCGGCCGGAGGATCATCCGGCGATGCTTGTGTCGGCCGTGTCAGGCGAGGGGATCGACGCTCTGCTTGCGGCGATCGAGGAACGGCTCGCCGCAAAACGCACCACGCTCGATCTCTCCATCGACGCCGCCGACGGCGCCGGCATCAGCTGGCTGCATCGAAATGCGGAGGTGCTGGCGAAAGAGCTGCACGACGGCCGCTTCGACATGACGGTGCGGGTCGACGAGACCAAGCGGGATATCGTGGTGAACCGGTTCGATGCCGTGCCGCGCGTGGCGTGATCCGAAGGGCGCGGTGCGCCCGACCAGCCTGCGTGCGATATCGACCATATCCGCGTTTCCGGGTTGAGACGCGTAACGCTAGAACGGAATGGTCAGGCCCGGATTCTTCGCCTGCGCCTTGGTATAGGCGACGCCGTGGATCTTGATCCCGCGCTCGTCCAGCAGCGAAATGATTCCGCCCTGGTTCGATAATTCCATCGGCTTCTGCACGACGATTGCGAGCGTGCCGCCAGCCGCGATCTTCCCTGACAGGACCATCTTGTTCTTCTGCTTGTCGGCCAGCATCCAGCCGGTGAGATCGATGTCGCGATCGGCCGTATTGAGCAGCGTGACGACTTCCCGCTCAGGCGTCTTCAAGGCATTGACGAGTGCTGCGATGATGCGCACGAGTCCGTCAGGCATTTGCCCGGTCGGAGGAGCGGTCGGATCTGGCGGCTGTGAGGGCGCGCCGAGATCGATGGGGTCACCGGTCTTGTCGTCGGTGTGCCAGGCCTGCGTCTGGAATTTGAGGAAGACCGCCGTCCATAGCTTCTGATCCGGGAATTCGAACACCAGCCCGCCGTCTTGCCATGGCCCGTTGTCGCCCGAGAACCGTCCGATTGGATTTCCCTGATTCATATGGATGTCGTGAATGCCGCGACCCGGCCGGAAGCCGAAATAATTGTCCGCCTTGGTCTCCGGCCCCCATGTCTCACCGAATGCGTACACCATCGCGCTTTCGTTCGAGAGCGCGCGCTGGACGAACTGGTCGAGCTTCTCGTTGAGGTCATTGTCCGGTCCGGGCACGGACAGCGGCAGCGGGATCATCTCCTGGGGCTGCATCAGATTGCCGCGAATGAAGTCCAGCGCGATGCTGGCCGGCTTCGGCGGCTGCGGGTGCAGGCCCTCCGGCAACGCCGCGAGATGGTCGGTGATCGGATGGACAAAGTGCGATCGCACCAGGAACTCGACTTCGCTTCCGTCGCCTGACTGCACATTGACGGCGATGCGGAAATCCGCGTTGTCGGCCACGACATGGACTTGATAGTGCGGCGACTGGCCGGTGCCGAAACGCATCGCGATCGGGCGTCCCTTGAGGACCGAATAGTGCTTTAATGGCATCGCACTCACCTGAGGTGGGATTTCGGCTGCGCGGGCTCCGTTGCTCAACTTTAGACTGCTTGTCGTGACGGTTTCATGGCTTGACTGCGATCCGCCATGACCGCCTCGCTGCATTCGGGAAAAGATGCTGACCTAAATCTCCTTCGCGACCGCTTCGGTCCTTGCGGGCACGCCTATGGAGCAGGCCGCAACGCTAGCGAAGGGCCTGCGAGCGAGGCTCCGATACCGGTTTCGCCTCACTCTTCGCCGCGTTCCACAGCGCGTCCATCTCAGCCAGCGACGCCTGCTCCAGCGTCCGCCCCTGCGCCTCCAGCGCCCGTTCAATGAACGCAAACCGCCGCTCGAACTTTGCATTCGTCGCGCGTAGCGCGGCTTCCGGATCGGCGTCGACGTGGCGGGCGAGATTGACGAGTGCGAACATCAGATCGCCGGTTTCCTCCGCCAGCCCCTCGCTGTCGTTGCGGTCGAGCGCCGCCTCGATCTCGTCGGCTTCTTCGCGGATTTTTGCCAGCACAGCGCGCGGGTCGTTCCAGTCGAAGCCGACGGTGGAAGCCTTGCGCTGGAGCTCCATTGCGCGCGTCAGCGCGGGCTGGCCGGCCTTGACGTCCGAAAGTAACGACTTGTGCGTCGGCGCTTCCTCCTGCGGCCGGCGCGCCGCACGTTCGGCTTTCTCCTCGGCCTTGATACGGTCCCAGACTTCCTTGACGTGGGAGGAGGCGAGATTGCCGTCCTTGTCGGCGAAGACATGGGGATGGCGCCGGATCATCTTGCGGGTGATGGCCTCCACGACGTCGCCGAAGGCAAAGGCATTCTGCTCCGAAGCCATCTGGGCGTGGAACACGACCTGGAGCAGGAGGTCGCCGAGCTCTTCGCGCAGATCGTCGAGATCGCCGCGGCTGATGGCCTCGACCACCTCATAGGCCTCCTCGATCGTGTAGGGCGCGATCGTCGCAAAATTCTGCTCGAGGTCCCAGGGGCAGCCGGTCACCGGCGTGCGCAGCGCCGCCATGATCTCGATCAGGCGGGAAATGTCACGGGAAGGGGTCATTGCGGGGCAGTCTCCTGGGTCCAAAACCTTATGCCAAAAGCGGCCCGCCGTTCCCAGCGCGGCGCGGCGGAACAGGCCGATTTCCACTGATTGGGCGGCAGATTGGCGAGCAGCGCCCGCAGTGCTAAAGCGCGGGCCATGACTGACGCATTTTCATCACAAACCGCGCTGGTGCTGTTTTCCGGCGGTCAGGACTCCACCACCTGCCTCGCCTGGGCGCTCAGCCGCTTTGCACGCGTGGAGACACTGGGTTTCGAGTATGGCCAGCGCCATGCCATCGAGCTCGCCTGCCGCGACCGGCTGTTCGACGGCATCAAGGGCCTGCGCGCAGACTGGGCCGCAAAGCTCGGCGAGAGCCACACGCTGTCGATCCCGACGCTGGCGGCCGTGTCCGAGACGGCGCTGACGCGCGACGTCGCCATCGCGATGGGCGCCGACGGCCTGCCGAACACGTTCGTGCCCGGCCGCAATCTGGTGTTCCTGACCTTTGCCGCGGCGCTGGCCTACCGGCGCGGCATCACCCACATCGTCGGCGGCATGTGCGAGACCGATTATTCCGGCTATCCCGATTGTCGCGACGACACCATCCACGCCATGCAGGCCGCGCTCTCGCTCGGCATGGCCAGGCAATTCGAGCTGCATACGCCGCTGATGTGGATCGACAAGGCGGCGACGTGGAAGCTCGCCCACGAGCTCGGCGGCGCAGGACTGGTCGATCTCATCCGCGAGCACTCGCACACCTGCTATCTCGGCGAACGCGGCGCGCAGCATGAGTGGGGTTTCGGGTGCGGCGAGTGCCCGGCATGCAGTTTGCGGGCGAAGGGATGGCGAGAGTTTGCGGCGGGGCGCAAATAGCGCTCCAATCTGCGCCGTCATCGCCCGCGAAAGCGGGCGATCCAGTATTCCAGAGAAGGTGCTTGAGCCGACAAGCCGCGGCGTACTGGGTCGCCCGGTCAAGCCGGGCGACGACAGAGGAGAGAGCTTGCGTTCTCCCGACATCGTCATTGCGAGGAGCGAAGCGACGAAGCAATCCAGACTGTCACCGCGGAGAGATACTGGATTGCTTCGCTGCGCTCGTAATGACGGGTCAGGCGCGACCTACCGAAAATCCTCCGGCCGCAGCTCGATCGGCTTGCCGTGCGGCGTCCGATCCGCAGCGTGGTCCCAGGCGTCGCGGTAGCGGTGCAGCGTCTCCGCCGATGCGACGCCCTTGCTTGCAACCAAACCTTCCAGCGTGGCGAGCCAGTGCAGGTAATAGGTCTCGCCCGTATCAGGGTCGCCGGCGGCTTGCGCACGCTTGATCTCGGAGGCCAAGGCTGCGGCCCATTCCGGCCAGGTGAACACGCCGCGCTCGTGCAGCGTCAGCGCCATCGCAAACGCATGCGCTTCCCAGGGCGCCCGGAACACCGGGCCGTCGTCATCGCGCGGGATGCTCGGAATGGCCGCCGTCGCAGCGGCCGCAGCCGGGCTGCTCATCACGCCGGGTCCAGATAGGGTTCGAAGGCGTCGATCGACACCTTCAAGGTCGGATCACCGTCCGCGCCCCAGAGATCGCGGCCCTCGAATACGACCGTGTAAAGCCATTGCGGATTTTCGCCGAGCTCCATCGCCGCCGAATCCGGAAATACGTGGCAGCCGTGGTTCAGCTCGACGACACCGACATGGCCACGCACATAGCGCGGCAGCCGCGTATGCGTGGTCGGATGAATGTTCCTGGCGCGGACGCGATCGCCGATGTTGAATCTTGCCGGCGCCGGAGCAGGGCGGGCGAACTTGCCGCGCACCATGACGCGCTCGACATTGGCGAGGTCGAACTTGCCATGCTTGAGCGCCTTTGCGGGCTGCATCGCGTGACCGGCAGCGACTTCCTCCCGGGTGAGGTAGCCCTTCTCGATCAGCATCTCCTCGAGCCCGAGAAACCATTTCTTGTAGTAGGAGCTCGAGAGATAGACGTGCGGCGGCAGCGTCTCGCGATAGAAGCGCGAGGTGTCGATGTTGAAGGCGCCAGCGGCGCCCATCGCGCGCACCATGGCGAGAACACGCGATTCCCACTCCTCGTGAAACATCGGCTCGTTCGGCTCGGCTTCGACCTTGCCGAACCCGTCCATGCCGCCCATGTCGTGGACGCCGTTCACGAGGGCGCTCCAGGCGTCTTGGGAAAGCCGGTGCCGATCATGGAATCGCGCGTGACGAGCTCGGCAAGCTGCTCCTCACTCCAGCCTTCCGTGCCCGCGGGGCGCATCGGCAGCACCAGGAAGCGGGTCTCGGCCGTCGAATCCCATACACGGATTTCCATGTCCTTGGGCAGCGTGACGTCGAAATCGGCGAGCACGCCGCGCGGGTCCTTCACCGCGCGCGAGCGGTAGGGCGCGGCCTTGTACCAAACCGGCGGCAGGCCCAGCATTTCCCAGGGGTAGCAGGAGCACAGCGTGCACACGACCATGTTGTGTCGCTCTGGCGTATTCTCGACCACGACGAGATGGTCGCCGACGCGGCTGACATGGCCAAGCGTGCCGATGGCCTTCGAGCCATCCTCCAGCAGCGCCTTCTTGAACGCAGGATCGGTCCAGGCCTTGGCGACGACGCGCGCGCCATTGTGCGGCCCGATCCTGGTCTCATAGGCCTGGATGATGGCGTCGAGCGCGGCCGGCTCGACATAACCTTTTTCTGTCAAGATCGTCTCGAGCGCGCGCACGCGCAGCTCAGTCTCCGACAGCTCGGAATGGTCGTGATGATGGTCGTGATCGTGGCTCATGGCGCAAAGATAGGCGCAATGGTCCCTGCCTGTCGAGTATGCGCTGGGGCGCAACCGGGTCCCATATTCGTGAGGCCGGATGTAAGCTAGCCTCGCAACAAAGCGGATAGGGAGACATTGGTGACGGACTTCGTGACGATCGAGAAGGGCCTCGGACCGGAGGGGCGGATTGCGGTGGTGCGGTTCGACCGCAATGACGGCATCAACGCGCTCTCGCCGGAGGCGCTGCGCCAGCTCACCGCGGCCGCGCGCAGCTTCGAGGATGATGCCGCAACGTCCGTCGTGGTTCTGACGGGCAGCACCAGCGCCTTCAGCGCCGGCTTCGACTTGAAAGATGCCGAAGGGCGCTCGCGCAAGGACATGGATCTCGGCACGCTGCGGCGGCATCTCAAGCTCGGGCCGCGTCTGACCCACGCCTGGCATGAGATGGAGCAGATCACGATCGCCGCCATCGAGGGTTTTTGCGTCGGCGGCGGCGTCGCGCTGGCCGTGGCGCTCGACTTCCGCGTGATGGGGCACGACGCGCATCTGCGCGTGCCCGAGATCGGGCTCGGCATGAACATGAGCTGGCAGAGGATCCCGCGCATGCTGCATCTGATCGGGCCGGCCCGCACCAAGCAGGCGGTGATCCTGGCCGACCAGCGCATCTCGGCCGATGAGGCCTACGAGTGGGGTTTGGTGGAGCAGGTGGCCGATCCCGGCCATGCGTTCGATGCCGCCATGGAGCTTGCCCGGAAGGTCGCCGCGCAGCCGCCGCTCTCGGTCGCCATGACCAAGCTGACCGTCAATCGGCTGGCACACGCGCTGGACGATCTCGCCAGCCATATGGACGTCGACCAGTTCGCGCTGGCGAGTCTCACCGAAGACCACAAGGAGGGCGTCGATGCGTTCCTGACCCGCCGCAAGCCGCGCTTCAAGGGGCGGTAGAACGTGAAGTCAGGCCATTGATCGCGCCGCGGACAGTCCGTATACGCCGCGCTAGGACAAAAACGGCTCGGCCAACGGGCGGTACAATGCGACGACAATCGAGGGGGGAGGGCCCATGGCCGCTAGCTCGCAGACGCCTCAGGCAAAAGGGTTTAGCTGGAAGCTGATCGCGCCGCTCGTGGTGTGGCTGGCCATCTATCTGTGGCCGGTGCCGACGGGTCTCAACGCCAATCAATGGCACTATTTTGCCGTGTTCGCGGCCGTCATCACCGGGCTCATCCTGGAATCGATGCCGGTCGGCGCGGTCGGGTTCATCGGGCTGACGGTCGCGGGCGTCGCCGGCTATATCGATCCCGATCCCGGCAAATCGCTGCGCTGGATGCTGGCGGGATTTGCCGAGAGCACAGTGTGGCTGATCGTCGGCGCCTTCGTATTCTCGATCGGTTATCGCAAGAGCCAGCTCGGCCGCCGTATCGCGCTGGTGCTGGTGCAGAAGCTCGGCCGCAACACGCTCGGTCTCGGCTACGCGGTGGCGATGTCGGACTTCCTGCTGGCACCAGCGACGCCATCCAACACCGCGCGCAGCGGCGGCATCGTCTATCCCATCATCAGCAACATCCCGCGCATCTACGGCTCCGAGCCTGGGCCGACCGCCGGCAAGATCGGCACCTATGTGATGTGGACGGCGTTTGCGGCAACCGCGATTACCAGCTCGCTGTTCTTCACCGCGCTCGCGCCCAACGCGGCCGCGCTTGCGATCGCCAAGAGGACCGCCGGCGTCGAGGTGAGTTGGGCGCAGTGGTTCGTCGGCTTTGCGCCGCTCGGCATCCTCCTGATGATCCTCGTGCCGCTGCTCAGCTATGTGGTCTGCCGTCCCGAGGTGAAGCACAGCCCGGAGATCTCCGAATGGGCGGCCAAGGAGGTCAGCGAGATGGGCCCGATGTCGCGCAACGAGTGGATCATGCTGGCTCTGATCGTCCTCGCGATGTTCCTGTGGATCGCGGGCTCGAGCCCGGACATCCACGTGCCGCTGCTCGGCTCGAACTTCGTCAATGCCACCACCGTCGTGTTCATCGTGATCTCGCTGATGCTGGTGACGGGCGTGATCGAGTTCGCCGACATCGTCAGCGAGAAGAGCGCCTGGGAGGTGTTCTTCTATTTCACCTCGCTGCTGACGCTGGCCTCGGGCCTCAACGAGATCGGCTTCATCAAATGGTTCGCGACCGAATACGCCAAACCGCTCGCGGGGCTGTCGCCGTCGACCGCGATGCTCCTGCTGGTCGCGCTGTTCTTCTGGATCCACTACTTCTTCTCGAGCATCACCTCGCATGCCGCAGCCGTGCTGCCGGTGGTGCTCGCGGTCGGATCGGGCATCCCCGGCCTGCCGGTCACGACGCTCGCCATGCTCTGCATGTATTCGCTCGGCCTGATGGGCGTGATCTCGCCTTACGCGACGGGACCCGCGCCGATGTATTTCGGCAGCGGCTATATCGGGAAGGGCCAGTTCTGGGGCTTTGGGCTGCTGTTCGGGCTGCTCTATTTTGCGGGACTGCTGCTGATCGTGCTGCCCTGGTTGCAGATCAGCTGAGCGGGGCCGGAAGCTCATACCCCCGGCAGACGAATTTTCTTCGCCGGGGTGGGATTGGGAAAACTTCGTCCAACTCCCCGCAAATATCTGACATTGCAAGGAAGACCTGAAAAGGCGATGGTGCGTGCTGCAGTGCAGCGCGTTCCACCCGAACCCTCACGGCGATTTCACTCTCCGTCGCTTGACGCGACCTGGTTCCCGGATGCCCCAGGGGGCAACAGGAACTGTTGTGCATGAAGGCCGCCTCCATGAACGCCCACCAATCGCTCGCGATCGGACAGAAGATCGAAACGCTTGAAGCGATTTCACCTGCCGCCCGGAACGCTGACGCGATGGTCCGTTTCGAGGGCATCTCGAAGATCTATCCGGCCTATCGCGGCAAGCCCGGCGTCAACGCGCTGCAAGACATCGACTTCGCGATTGCGCGCGGCTCGATCACCGGCGTCATTGGCCGCTCCGGCGCCGGCAAGTCGAGCCTGGTCCGGCTCATCAACGGGCTGGAGAAGCCGACCACGGGCCGCGTGATCGTCGACAACAGCGACATCTCGGCGCTGGCAGGCCGCGAATTGCGGCTGGCGCAGCGCTCGATCGGGATGATCTTCCAGCATTTCAACCTGCTGTCGTCGCGCACGGCGGCCGACAACATCGCGCTGCCGCTGGAGATCGCCGGCTGGGCCAAGGCCGACATCAAGGCCCGCGTCGCCGAGCTGCTGGCGCTGGTCGGCATCGCCGACAAGCACGACCGCTATCCTTCCGAACTCTCGGGCGGCCAGAAGCAGCGCGTCGGCATTGCCCGTGCGCTGGCGACGCGGCCGAGCGTGCTGCTGTCGGACGAGGCGACCTCGGCGCTCGACCCGCAGACCACGCGCGCGATCCTCGATCTGCTCGCCAACATCAATCGCGAGCTGGGCGTGACCATCGTGCTGATCACCCACGAAATGTCCGTGGTGCGCCAGCTCGCCAAGGAAGTGGTGGTGCTCGACGCCGGCCATGTCGTCGAGAGCGGCCATGTCGCCGACATCTTCACGCACCCCAAGCATCCGATCACGCAGTCCTTCCTCGCCGAAGTCATCGGCGACAGCCTGCCGGTGTCGCTTGCGAGCCGGATCGTGGCGGAGCCGTCCGCCGGCGGGCAGGCCGTGATCCGCGTCCAGGTGCGCGGGGCAGGGGCCGGCGACACGGTGGTGGCGCGGCTTGCCCGCGAGCTCGGTCTCGACGTGGCGCTGCTGTCGGCGCGCATCGACGAGATCGGCGGCCAGCATGTGGGCTCATTGACCCTCGGTATTCCCGGTGGCGAGGACGCGGTGACGCGCACGCTCGCCTGGCTCTCTCAATATCAACTCCCGGCGGAGCGTCTCGGCTATGTCGCCTGAACTCATCAACCTCATCGTCCAGGCAACAGGCGAAAGCCTGTACATGGTCGGCATCGCGGCACTGGTCGGCACCGCCTTCGGCCTGCCGCTCGGCGTGTTCCTCGCGACCAGCCGGAAAGGCGAGCTGTTCGCGGCGCCCACCATCAATCGTGTGCTCGGCATCGTCGTCAATGCGACGCGCTCCACGCCCTTCATCATCCTGGTCGTCGCCATCATCCCGTTCACCCGGCTCATTGCCGGCACCTCGATCGGCTCGACCGCAGCGATCGTGCCGCTGGTCATCGCATCGACGCCGTTTATCGCGCGCCTGGTCGAAGCTGCGATCCGCGAGGTCGATGGCGGCCTGATCGAAACCGCGTCCTCGTTCGGGGCATCACCGATCCAGATCGTTCTCAAGGTACTGATCCCCGAAGCGTTGCCCGGCCTGCTCCTGGCACTGACGCTCGCGGTGGTCAGCCTGCTCGGCTACTCCGCCATGGTCGGTGCCGTCGGTGGCGGCGGGCTCGGCGATCTCGGCATCCGCTACGGCTATCAGCGCTTCATGCCGGAGATGATGCTCGCCGTCGTGGTCGTGCTGATCGCGCTGGTGCAGCTCGTGCAGAGCGCGGGCGATTATCTCGCACGTCGGGTCAACCGCCGGCTGCGGCAGCGCTGATACACATTTTCTGAAACTGGAGACTTCAATGCGTTTTCTCGCAACCCTTGCGGCTGCAGCCTTGCTTGCGACCACCGCTCAAGCTGAAACCATCCGCGTCGGCGTCACCGCCGGCCCCCATGCCGAGATCATGGACGTCGTGAAGAAGGTCGGCGCCGAGCGCGGCCTCGACATCAAGGTGGTCGAGTTCACCGACTACGTGATCCCGAACCAGGCGCTGGCGCTGAAAGACCTCGAGGCGAACTCGTTCCAGCACGAGCCGTACCTGAAGAACCAGATCTCCAAGACCGGCTGGAAGATCGTCAAGGTCGCGAACACGATCGGCTCGCCGCAGGGCGTCTATTCGCAGAAGTACAAGAAGCTCGCCGATTTGCCGGAAGGCGCCCGCGTTGCGATTGCCAACGATCCCTCCAACGGCGCCCGCGGCCTGATGATTTTGGCGCTGCACGGCGTGATCAAGCTGAAGGACCCGAACAACGTCTCTTCGACCATTGCCGATATCACCGACAACCCGAAGAAGCTGCGCTTCGTCGAGCTCGATGCCGCCCAGCTTCCGCGCGCGCTGCAGGACGTCGACGTCGTCTCGATCAACAACAATTACGCCGTGCAGGCCGGCCTCAATCCGGCGACCGATGCGATCGCGCGCGAAAACCCCGATGGTCCCTGGGTCAACATCCTCGCCGTCCGCGAGGAGGACAAGGACAAGCCGTGGGTGAAGCAGTTGATCGCGGTCTATCACTCCGATCCCGTGAAGGCGTTTCTTGAGACGCGCTTCAAGGGTACGTATTTGCCGACCTGGTAACGTGCCCGGCCTGCATGGTTCGAGACGCCCGCTTGCGCGGGCTCCTCACCATGAGGGTCTGATATCTCGCTGCAAAATGACCTCATCCTGAGGAGCCGCCAGAGGCGGGCGTCTCGAAGGATGGCCGCAAGCGAGCTGCTGTCCACGACTTGTCCTGGAGTAGAAGACGCGCGCGTCAGGCGACAAGCCTCGCGCGCCGCAGTGTCTCCGAGGGCAGCTCGGAGAAGTGGCGCTTGTAGTCGAGCGAGAACTGGCTGAAGTGCCAGAAGCCGTGTTGCACGGCGACGTCGTAGACCGAGGTCTCGGCGCCGCCGGCGCGCTTCAGATCCCGGCGCACCCGGTTCAGCCGCATCGCGCGCCAGTAATGCATCGGGCTCGTGCCCACGACTTCCTGAAAGCAATAGCCGAGCTTGCGCGGGCTCGCGCCGACCGCCTTGCAGACCTCCAGCAGCGACAGCGAGCGATCGCCGCTGCCATGCATCAGCTCGCGGGCGCGATCCACGGTGCGCTTGCGCGCCGTGGCGCTGCGGCCGGGATCGCTGGGCTGGGCCGTCGGCAGCATGTCCATGATCTCGACGAGGAGGGCGTCCTCCAGCGCCTGTCGCGCGGCCGGATCGTCGAACCGTTCGGGTGCGGCCGTGATGGTCTCGTGAATGGCGGCGAGGTGGGCGCGCAGCCGCGCGACCGGCGCCGCCGCCATCTCGATCACCCGCAACTGGTGCCAGACGGCGCGCGGCAATTCGATGTCGAGCCGTGCCGCAAGCTCCGCGATCAGCACCGCGCTGGCGACGACACCGCGCAACTCGAACGCCTTCGGCGTACACATGTCGATCTCGGCGTCGATGCTGGCGATGACCTGGGAGCCCGCAACACTGGCCCCGTTGCAATTCACCTCGCCATCGCCGTGCCAGGGCAGACCGATGCCAAAGCTGTCGGCACCTAACTGGCCATATTGGCGCACCTGCTGGCTGGTGATCTCGCAGAACACTTCGAGCCGGGGCAGGGAGAGTTGCGTGAAGCTGCCCCGGAACGCCCCGGCGCTGATCTGGTCGTAGCTCAGCCGCCAGCGGCCGAGCGTGGCGCAATGCTCGTCGACATCCGTGCTGCTCGCTTGAAGTAGATTGGCAGCCGAGTCTTGAATCGGAAGAGTTGCGCTTAAGGCCATGACAGCACGTCAGAATTTGCAAGCCGAATAGCCAGCAAGAACTACGCCAGACTGGCACGGCCATGGCCGCTGTCCAGCAAAATATTGCCGGATCTCGATAACGCCCGATGCGGCCTGTGTGCAGTCTTCTCCCTTGCCGTTCCGACATCGCAGTCGGGATGGCCTTGCGGAGGATCGAGATGCGACCGACGGACATCATGCGCGGCAGCCCGCCCACGCCCGAGGCCCAGGTGACCCGCGCCAACTGGCGCAGCTTTCCCGCCATCCGCTGGGGCTTCACCCACACCCGCGAAGTGCTGCCGACCGCGGAAGTCCGCCGCTCCGCGCATCCCACACCGATGGCAAGCGCGCCGCGCGAGCTGCAAAAGCTCAGCTTCACCGCGCCGGACGGCAAGCCGACCACGGTCGAGGCCACGTTGCGCGAAACCTTCGGCGATGCGCTGCTGGTCATGCACCGGGGCACGCTGATCCACGAATGGTACGGCGACGGCATGAGCGCGACCACGCCGCATCTGATCTGCTCCATCAGCAAGTCGATCGCCGGCACGCTCGGCGGGGTGCTGGCCGCGCGCGGCCTGCTCGATCCGGAGGCGAGGGTGGTGCGCTACGTGCCGGAGCTGGAGAGCTCGGTCTATGGCAGCTGCACCGTCCGCAACGTCCTCGACATGGCGGTCGCGATCAAGTTCGAGGAGGATTACGAGGATCCGGCCGGCGACGTCGCACGCTATCGTTTCTCCTCGGGCTGGGACGTGCCGCCGCCGGGCGTCGAAGCCGGCCATCAGCGCGCCTATCTCACCACGCTGCGCGGGACCGGCAAGCCGCACGGCAAGGTGTTCCACTACGTCTCGACTAATACGGAAGTGCTCGGCTGGGTCTACGAGCGCGCCTGCGGCATGCCTTACCATCGCATCCTCTCCGACTATCTCTGGCAGCCATTGGGTGCCGAGGAGGACGGCTCCCTCACGCTCGACAGCCACGGCATGGGCCGCATCGCCGGCGGGCTTTCCGTCACCGCGCGCGATCTGCTGCGCTTCGGCGAAATGATCCGCTGCCGCGGCGTGGTCGAGGGGCGGCAGGTGGTGCCCGGCTGGTGGATCGACGACATCCACGAGAACGGCGATCCCCAGGCATGGAAAGACGGCGACCTCGCCGACATCTTCCCCGGCGCCCGCTACCGCAGCAAATGGTACACGATCGATCCCTCGCGGAACGATCTCGCGGGGATCGGCATTCATGGCCAGTGGCTCTATATCGACGCAGCCACCGATACCGTGATCGTCAAGCTCGCCACGCAGCCGAAGGCGATGGACGTTCCGCTCGACCACCGCTGGCTCGCCGCCTTCCGCGCCATCACCACCCATCTCGCGCCGCGCTGATTTCTGGTCATCATCATGCTCGATACCGTCAAAGCCAAATCACCGATTCAAGCGGCCGCACCTCATCCGCTCGATCCCCTGACGGCCGAAGAGATCACGGCCGCCTGCACGCTGGTTCGTGCCGCCGCGACCTCGCCGGAGAACTGCCGCTTCCCGACGGTGCGGCTGGAGGAGCCGACCAAGCAGGAATTGGCCGCGAGCGGAGTGGGGCGCCGTGCCTTCACCCTGACGCTGGACGTGACGACGGGCGAGGCGATCGAGCACATCGTCGATCTCGCGCGCAATGAGATCGTCGCGCGCAAGGTCCTTCCGAACCGCGAGGCGCCCTATGGGCAGCCGCCGGTGATGCTGGAGGAATTCTTCAAGTGTGAGGCCGTGGTGAAGGCCGACCCCGGCTGGCGCGCGGCGATGGTGCGGCGCGGGTTGACCGACAAGGATATCGAGCTAGTCCAGGTCGATCCGTTCTCCTCGGGCTTCTTCGATTTTCAGTACGAGCGCGGCGCCCGCATCGTGCGCGCTGTCAGCTTTTTCCGCGAGCACCTTCAGGATAACGGCTACGCCCATCCGATCGAGGGCGTGGTCGCCGTCGTCGACCTGATCGGCGGCAAGGTCATCGACCTCACGGACGCCGATCCGATCGTGCCGATCCCGCGCAAGAAGCGTAATTACGGCGCACACGAAGTCAAGAACCCGCGCACCGACATCAAGCCGCTGCATATCGAGCAGCCGGAGGGCGCGAGTTTCAAGGTCGATGGCTGGAAGGTCGACTGGCAGAAATGGAGCTTTCGAGTCGGCTTCACGCCGCGCGAGGGCCTGGTGCTGCATCAGCTCGCCTACCAGGACGGTGCGCGCAAGCGCTCGCTGATCCATCGCGCCAGCGTTACCGAGATGGTGGTGCCCTATGCCGATCCGACCGAGAACCATTTCTGGAAGTCGGCGTTCGATGCCGGCGAATACGGGCTCGGCATGCTCGCCAACGCGCTCGAGCTCGGCTGCGACTGCCTGGGCAATATCCATTATTTCGACGTGCCGGCCGCCGACAACAAGGGCGCCCCCTTCGTCATGCAGAACGCCATCTGCATGCATGAAGAAGATTACGGAATTGCCTGGAAGCACTACGAATTCCGCAACGGCCTGTTCGAAGTAAGACGTTCGCGGCGCCTCGTCATCTCGTTCTTCGCCACCGTCGGCAATTACGATTATGGCTTCTACTGGTACCTGTACCAGGACGGCACGATCCAGCTCGAGACCAAACTCACCGGCATCATCCAGACCGCCGCCGTGCCATCCGGCGAAAAGTACAAATGGGGCGGCATGGTCGACGACAATCTCGGCGGCCCCACGCACCAGCACTTCTTCAACGTGCGCATGCACATGGATCTCGACGGCGGCGGCAACACCGTCACCGAGCATGAGTTCGTGCCGCGGCCCTGGGGCGCGGACAATCCGCACGGCAATGCCTTCGACACGACCACGCGCGTGCTGTCGCGCGAGCGTGATGCGGCTGCCATTGCGAACGGCGAGACCGGCCGGTTCTGGAAGATCAGCAATCCCAACGAGACCAACTCCGTCGGCAACGCGCCGGCCTACAAGCTGGTCGTCAATCCGAGCCCGCTGATGCTGGCCCAGGAGGGCAGCTATGTGCGCAGGCGCGGCGGCTTTGCCACGAAGCACGTCTGGGTCACGGCATTCGACAAGGACGAGAAATACGCCAGCGGCGATTATCCCAACGTCCATGCCGGTGGCGACGGCCTGCCGCGCTACGCCGCGCAGAACCGCAACATCGAGAACACAGATCTCGTGGTGTGGCACTCCTTCGGCCACACCCATGTCTGCAAGCCCGAGGACTTTCCGATCATGCCGGTCGAATATGCCGGCTTCATGCTGAAGCCGACCGGATTCTTTTCGGCCAATGCCGCCGGCGACATTCCGCCGGAGCGCAACAGCCGCAGCGTGCTGGCGGGCGACCCGAAGGATGCCGCTGCCAGCGCGTGCTGCCACGCCGGCAAAGCCTAGACTCGTCGCGCGACAACAATTTTCGCAGCAGGCCGACCAGCGCTGGTTCGTCGGTCGCATGCGCTCGCGGCCGAATTGTCAGGGGAGTATTGCTGCCCCTTTCGTAGGGCCCGCGACGCGACGGGCGGCCGCAGGTCGAAAAGATCGCTTCCAATTCCTTTCGAGAGTGATACCATCTTAAGGTTGTATTTTTTAAGGAGATTTCCCATGACCCATGCACTGAATCTCACGCTGCCGATCAAGCAGGATGCCGAGACCTTGGCAAAGCTGCGGAATCTCGAGGCGAGCTTCACTGAGAAGGTTCAGCCCGCCATCGCGGCGGCGCTGAAGCAGTCCAGGATCGTTCATTTCGCCCGGGTCGTCGTCATCGAGGACAAGTACATCCAGGTCATCACCGAATATGAGGGAACGCACCAGGAATACACGGAGTTTTTCCGGCGAGCGCTCACGCCGATATTTGCCGCGATATTTTCCCTGGCAGATACGACTGGCCTGGACATCAACGATCCCAATGCGTTCTTCGAATTCTCGAAGAACCACAACGCGCGCTCGCTGGGCACAGCGACCGACGGCTCAACCGACATCAGCGGCAACCCGTCCGGCTGGCTGTTCTCGGCTTATGACGGCATGACTGTCGCAGACATTCTGGCAAAGCTCGGGAAATAGCTTTCAGAGCGTATTTGCGCTTCGTGATAGGCCGGCTTTGAGGCTGCCTATCGGCTGACCGTTCTTGCAGGACAGGCGCCATGGTGGATCTCGACAATTTGCAGGCGATCGTCGCTCGAAGCTCCGCCAAGCCGCTGCTCGCGGTTCTGTTGTTTAGGTTTGGCGACGCCGGCGGTGCCAGGTCCTTCCTGCGGCAATGGATACCGCGGGCCGCGGTGGGGGCGGGCCCGGACGCCGAGGGTCCCGCGTTCCACTTCATGTTCAGTTGGAACGGCATCGCGACGTTGATGTCGGGTCGCCCCGACCTTGACGTCGCGCAGGGGCGGCAGCAGTTCGAGGTATCGTTCGTGGACCCGGCGCAGGCGCCGGATGGCGGCATTGCGACACAGCTCGGTTTCTTCGACGCCAGCGCTCCGGCGGGATGGTGGGACGGCAAGTTCAAGTCGAGCGATATCGATCTCGCCATCCATATCGGGTTCGATACGCCCGAGCAGAAAGCCGATTGCCTCGCGCAGGTGCGGCAGTCGGCGACAGGCTTCGGTGTCCGGGAATTGTCGCTCGACAGTTGGGACGACGGTGCGCTGTCCGGCTGTCGCCCAGCCGACGGCCGCCTGCATTTTGGCTATCGTGATGGAATCTCCGCGCCCAATGTTGACTGGCAGGATGCGCCGGCTGCCAGGGCTTCCGACGCCGTCGATTGTCGCGAGATCGTCGTCGGCTATCCGAACAGCGATTTTCCCACTGCACCGTTCAAGCCCGGTCCGTGGCAGGACTTCGCGCGCGATGGATCGTTCGTAGGCCTGTCGTGGCTTTATCAGGACGTTGCGGCCTTCAACACATTCCTGAAGGCGAATGCACCGCAGGCGGCGCCGCATGTCGGCCCGGAACTGGCCGAAGAATGGATCGCGGCCAAGATGATGGGGCGCTGGCGACACGGGTCGCCGCTGTCACGTTTTCCGGATGCACCACCGTCGACCCCGCAATTGAACGATGCGTTCGGCTATGGCGACGATCCAAACGGCGTCAAATGCCCGCTCGGGGCTCACATTCGCATCGTCAATTGCCGCGATCAGCCGCTGAAATTTGCCAATCAGATTCGTTTCCCCAAGGGGCCGCCGCGCGTCATACGCCGCGGATTTTCCTACGGCCCTCAGCTGGAGGGCACGGAGGACGACGGCAAGGACCGCGGCATCGTAGGGCTTTTCTACTTCGCCAGGATCAACGAGCAATTCTATACCATCCTGCGGTGGATGCATCAGACGGACTTTGCCGACGCCTACATGCGCCTTCCGAACGGGGCCAACGCGCAGGATGCGTTGACCGGAAACCGGGCAGACCCAAAGGCCGAGACCCGGTTCCAGGTTCCGCTTGCGGGGGACGCCTCCGTGACGTTCCAGATGAAGCAATTTATCCGCTACAAGGGCGTCGCAGTGCTGTTTGCGCCGAGCGTTAAAGCGCTCAACACGATGATTGCCGCGCAAGGTTGAACTGCCGGGCTCCCGTCAGCCGTCGCATCGTCGCCGCAGCCATTCGTTCGCGGCAGCGAGTCCGCCGTTGTCACGCGTTTGCGGACAAGCGGCGAATGTTCTCACTCTAGAAGCATTCCATATCGAAGCGCTCATAGAAGCCGGCGATGCGCCTCGACGCGCAGATGGGCGCATTGGTCGCACGATTTATTCCCCGGTCTCGATAGATTCTAACTCTGCGTCTCTCGCGCTGAGAATGCCCCCGCGTTAGGGCGAGAGTCCAAAAATCATTCCGGCAAAGCCGGCAGTGCGTGGGACCTCGATAGACGTGTCAGACTTCCAACTTCGTTCG
Organism: Tuber microsphaerosporum; assembly: GCA_003521225.1. Classification (NCBI taxonomy): domain Eukaryota; kingdom Fungi; phylum Ascomycota; class Pezizomycetes; order Pezizales; family Tuberaceae; genus Tuber; species Tuber microsphaerosporum. The sequence goes on along the minus strand of QOVD01003509.1, from coordinate 96,884 downwards.
TGCTCCAATGCGCGTGTTCGACAGCTTCAGGTGCTTTTCTTCGGCGCTGTCAGCACATTCGCTCTCTGCGTTCCCTTCGCGCCCGTGCAGGCGCAGACTCAAATTCCCACGGTCTCGGTGGAAGCGCCGGCGCAGCGCGCCCGACCCGCTTGATGAGAGTCGAGACGATGAGAGCGATATTTGGCAAACTGCATCGCTGGGCGGGACTGCTGACGGCCGGCTTCCTGTTCTTCTCCGGCATCACCGGGGCGATCATCTCCTGGGACCACGAGATCGACGAGGTGCTGAACCACCACCTGTTCGATGTCACCAGCAAAGGCCCCGCGATTCCCTCGATCGAGCTCGCGAAGATGATCGAGCAGCGCGATCCCCACGCACGCGTCGTCTACCTCTTCATGACGCCAGAGGAGGGGCACTCGCTGTGGTTCTTCGTGATGCCGCGGATCGATCCGGCGACGGGAAAACGCTTCGCGATCGACTACAACCAGATTTTCCTCGATCCCAACACCGGTGTCGAGCTCGGCCGGCGCTATTGGGGCGCGGTGTGGCCGGTGACGCGCGAGAACTTCGTCTCGTTCCTCTACAAGCTCCATTACACCATGCACATCCCGGAATTTTGGGGCAGCGATCGCTGGGGCATGCGCGTGCTCGGCGTGATCGCCATCATCTGGACCATCGATTGCTTTGTCGGCTTCTATCTGACGCTGCCCTCGCGACGGCGTGCCAAGGCCGCGCGGGCGCCCCAGGTCACGCGCCAGCTCGAACGCGGCTTCTGGGCGCGCTGGGCGCCGGCCTGGACCATCAAGGCATCGGGCAGCGCCTACCGGATCAATTTCGACATCCATCGCGCCTTCAGCCTGTGGACCTGGGGCGTGCTGTTCATCATCGCCTTCACGGCGTTCTCGCTGAACCTCTATTTCGAGGTGTTCTCGCCGATGATGAAGATGGTGTCGAACTACACGCCGACGCCCTATGAGCAGCGGCCCTATCGCGATCTCGACGATCCCATCGAGCCCAAGGTGACGTTTGACGACATCGCTACGCGTGCGGCCGCTGACGGCAAGGGGCGAGGGTGGACCGTCCCGGTCGGCTCGATCAATTACGGCCCGGCCCATGGCGTCTATGCCGCGGCGTTCTTTCATCCCGGCGACGATCACGGCGCCGGCGGCGTCGGGCCGGCCCAGCTCTATTACGACAGCGAGGACGGCCGCCCGATCGGCGAACGGCTGCCCTGGGTCGGCACCGCCGCCGACATCTTCGTGCAGGCGCAATTCCCGCTGCATTCGGGCCGCATCGTTGGACTCTTTGGGCGTATCCTGATCTCGATCATGGGCCTCGTGGTGGCGGCACTGTCGGTCACCGGCGTCGTGATCTGGTGGCGCAAGCGCCGCGCCCGCGTCCGGGTGCGCGAGACGGCGGCGATGCGCCTGAGCCGGCAGCAGCTCACGCCGGCGGAGTAGGGCCGGCGTGCCGTTCGATCGTCTGCGCGTTTACCGAGTCCGCTCGTTGACGATGGGCATCGCGGTCTGCAGCGCCTGCTCGTAACGTTTCAACTGACTGAGCGAAAATTTCTTCATCGCCAGCAGTTCATCGGACGTCTTGCCTCTCAATCGAGCGACGTTGGATGTATTGAACACGTCATCATTTGCCGCCGAAGCGTCCTGTCGAAGCGCAAAAACCCTTTCGATGTTCTGCGACAACAGCCGATTGCGCTCCACCCCTTTGTTCGCGTGCTCCACATAGTGAAGCAGTCTATCGGTGGGCATGGCGCGAGCACTGTCTGCATCTCCTTCGATGAGGCGAAGCAGCTGCTCATCAACGATATCGGTGCATAGGTCGATACATTCGTCGCATATAAAGACAGCCGGCCCAGCGACCAGTTTGCTCACTTCATGCTGGTTCATGCCGCAGAACGAACAGTAGATGGGACGATCCTGCTGGGCAGGATTCTGCACGCCAGCACTCGGCTGCGCCGCATCAATCTTGGCCGACAGAATATTCCAGTTCTCGTACCCGAACGCTTTCGCGATCAGTTCCAAAGCTTCGCTGTGAGTGGTTTGCACGGCTTTGGCATTCAAGGCATCGCGCAAGGAACGAGCCATAGCCTTCGCATCGCGGAAATCGCGCATGAGAGCACCCGTATCGGCGAACGGAGAAGATCGGTGCCTGCCTTGCCGACCCGCTCGCCAATAGCGAGGGTGAGGGCAACTTTGATACGTTCACCATCCCCAAAGGGCGCAGGCAGCGGGTGTATCGACCCGATCGAATTTTGGCGCTGGACGGCAGCTCTTGTCAACCTGAAACGGGTACATCGACACCTCCGGCCGCCACGCACATTTGCAGTTCAGGAGCCGATGAACCTTCCCGTCCGGCACCGGCACAAAGACTGGAGATCGCTCCCAGTCTTCCGGAAATTGCAATGAGATCGCTCGCCTTGCTCTGCCTGCTCGTTTTCGCGACACCCACCTACGCCGCCACGCCCGAGCAGCACTATCTCGATTTACGCGATCGCTACATCGCAAAATTCTCCAAAGCCAAGGAGAACGACGATACTTTCAAGCAGCACGACGCGGCGCTCAACGAGCTGACCGGTGTGCTGCGCGGCCTGGTCGGACCGGTCACGATCAAGGGGCTGCCGGCGGAAGGCAAGTCGAACGCCGACACGCTCTTTAAGGGCGACTCCGGCTTCGGCCATCTCGACGGTCTGGGCTTTACCTCCGAAGGCGACAAGATGCAGGCCGTGGTGACCACCACAGGTCTGCTCAAGCACTGGCTGCGCGAGCACCGCGAGGACGGCCTGCCGCAGGAGATCGCCGCAGCCTTCAAGTCGGATCGCTTCTACTATCAAGCCATCCAGGACTCGGCCTTCGCCAAATATGCCGAGCTGCCGATCACGAAGCCCGCATCCGCCAGTGCCGCGGTCGCCGTGCTCGGCGTGCGCGGCAACGGCGACCTGAAGGGCGCGCCGCATGAAATCGACGTCGTCGCGATCCAGGGCGACAAGGTCTACTTCCTCGCCGCAACCGACGCCGTGAAGACGGCCGAGATCCCGGCCTGCGAAAAAGTCTGGAAGCAGATGATGGCCAGGAACACCCCGCAGGACGCCATGGCCAAGGAAGACCAGGCCATGGACGCCTACACCAAATGTTTCGCCAAGGAAGCGCCAAACCAGAGCTGGTTCGCGGGCGCGGTGAAGAAGGCGCAGAGCCAGCTGGAGCTGCTGCTGGCGCGGTAATTGCGCAGCTTCTCACCACGCTCCGCACCTCATCCTGAGGAGCCCGCAAAGCGGGCGTCTCGAAGGATGGCCACACGCGAGAGGCGGGCCTTCATGGTTCGAGACGCGCGTGCCGCGCTCCTCACCATGAGGGTCTTGCAACGCCATCAGGCTAGAGCGCGCTGCCGCCCAAATTCCACCCGCGGCCGCCCTCTCCAAAAATCTCATACCCCGTCGCCGTCACCACAACCGTATCCTCGAGCTTGATGAAGCCGCGCTTCGGATGCTTCATCGTCGTCTCGATCGAGACCACCATGCCTGTTTCGAGCGGCAGCCGGGCGTCGGTGTCGTCGTAGGGGACCGGACCCTTGGCGGTCAGGCGAGGGGCCTCGTGGCTGACGAGGCCCATGCCATGGGCCAGGAAATCGGTGCAGTCGCGCTGGGTGATCTGGGCAAGCTGCCGCTCGGCCGCGACGTAGATGTCGCCGCCCAGAGCGCCCGGCCGGACCACGGCGAACGCGGCGCGCTGCACGGCCTCGATCTCGGCCAGGCAATCCTTCAATTCGCCGTCGGGCTCGCCGAGCACCGCCATGCGCGCGAGGTCGCCGATATAGCCGTGATAATTGCCGCCGGAGTCGAGCGACAGCACGTCGCCTTGCTCCCAGCGCTCCGATGACGGCGCCCTGTTGTGGCTGCTGCCGCAGGCGAGCAGGCAGTATTCGAATGTCAGGCCGCGATTGGCCTCGGCGATGCGCAAGCCGTCCGACAATTGCTGCTTGGTCGTGCCGGGCCCATGCCCGGCGATCACCTCCAGCATTGATGCAATGACGAGCTCGGACGCCGTCTTGAGCTTGGCCAGCTCGTCCGCCGACTTGACCGCCCGCAGCCGCTCCAGCACCAGCAGCGCGTCCTTGAGCTCGGCGCCGGGCAGGGCGTCAGCGAGCGTCCTTCCTGCATCCATCGGCAGGAACGCCATCTCGACGCCGACCCGCTTCAAGGGCACGCCGGCATCTCGGATCAGGCCCACGGCCCGCGTCACGGCATCCACCGAGCCGTTGGACTCGGTCCGGACCTGCGGTACCCATGGCTGAGCCACGGCGCGTTGATGGGTCTCCAGACGGTGGCCGATATAGACCGCCTTATCAGGTGCGCCCTTGGGATAGACCAGCACCGGCAGATAGCGGCTGACGCCCATGGCGTCCATGTAGTCGAAGAAGATCGCGCGCTCGGCGCCGAGCAAGTACTGCACATTGTGCTTGGAGGTCACGACCAGCACGTCGAGGCCGGCGGCCTCCATGAGACGGTCGAGCTTGGCGGCGTCGAACGGAATGGCGCGCGAGCTGTTCGCGCGGGTGACGTTCTCCCGCATGACGGGCTCCTTGAGCGGCGGTTGAGACCGCCTTGTATCGTTGACCTCTTCAGGACTGCGGCGCCTAGTCTAGCACAACCTCCACTCGCGCACCCAACTGAACGACCCGATGGCAAATGGAACCAGGACTGAGACCGTCGCCAGCTAGCGTCCACGCCTGAGGTCCGCGGTCGCGCGCCTGAGGATATCGTGAAGCCAGTCATGCGATGGCTCGCCCTCGATACGTTCGTGCCAGAGCAGCCGGACCTCGACAGGGGTTGTGGCGTAAGGCAATTCGTACGTCGTGATGGCATGCGCGCGTTCGAACGCCCGCGCCAATGGACGCGGAACGATGGCCGCGAGTTCAGAGTCCGCGAGCAGGGCGGGCAGCGCCAGAAAATGAGGCAGCGAAACCGCTATGCGCGGCGGCCGGTCGCTTTCGGACAATGCCCGTTCGAGCGCCGCGCGGTCATACATTTCCGATCGCCTTGCGAGGCCGCGCTCGGAGATGAAGCCTCCGATCGCGCCCTCCTGCTCGCCGCCGAAGGAGACAACGACCAGCGGCATGCGCGCCAGGGCCGCGTTGTCGATCCGGCCGAGCTTGCGCTTTCCGCCCACGATCAGCACGTCGTCATATTCGAACAACAGCGAGGTCCGGAAGCGGCTCGGCGGATCCGAGAAGACGCCGATCGCAACGTCGATCCGACCAAGGTCGATCTGCTCGGCAAGGTCGATCCGTGTCACCGGCTTGATGATCAGGTCGATCGCCGGCGCCTCAAGCCTGAGTATCTCCAGGAGCGGTGACGCCAGCACCATCGTGGTGAAGTCGTTGGCGGCGAGGGTGAATTGCCTTGTGGAGGCCGCCGGAACGAAGCGCGGCTGCTCGACCGCCGCTTCGAGGGATCGCAGGGCTTCGCGAACCTGTGGGGCCATCGTCAACGCACGCGCGGTCGGCTGCATGCCGGTTGCCGTGCGCACGAACAAATCGTCTTCCAGCATCTCGCGGAGCCGGGCGAGCGAATGGCTCACGGCGGATTGACTGAGGGCGACCCGCTGGCTTGCCCGCAGCACGCTGCGCTCCTCCATGACGGCATCGAAGACCTTGAGCAGGTTCAGGTCCAGGGTCTTGAAGGAAACAGCCACGTGCAGGACACCGTCGCAGGCGGATCGCGCGCCCGTTGCGTACCTGCGATCATTTCCAGTTAAGGCCAACCGCGCAGCCGACGCAACCGAGCAGGGCGCCCGGACCGCGACGCCCAGCCGTTCGCGCCACCAATCTGAAGGCGGTTCAGGATCACTCTGCAAGAGTTTCACTTCCGCATTCGCGCGATCCCGTCATGATCCCGACGCCGAATTTGGAGGAGACGGGCAATGAAATCCTGCGGGATGTCGATCGGAGCTTTCGGACTGGCACTGGCACTGTTCACGGCGCCGGTCCTTGCGCAGGATGGTCCGGTCAAGCTCGGCGTCCTCACCGACATGTCCTCGCTCTACGCCGACAATGGCGGCCAGGGCTCGGTGGTCGCGGCGCAAATGGCGGTCGACGACTTCGGCGGTCAGGTGCTGGGGCGCGGCATCCAGATCGTCACGGGAGACCACCAGAACAAGGCCGATGTGGGAGCGACCATCGCGCGGCGCTGGCTCGAAAATGAAAACGTCGAGGCGATCCTCGACGTGCCCAATTCCGCGGTCGCGCTGGCGGTGCAGGGCATCACGCGCGACAAGAAGAAGCTCTTCCTCGCCACCGGCGCCGCCACGTCGCGCCTGACTGGCGACGAATGCTCGCCGACCGGAATTCACTGGACCTACGACACCTATGCGCTGTCGCAGGGAACAACGCGGGCGATGTCGCGTCTCGGCGCAAACTCCTGGTACTTCATTTCGGTCGACTATTCCCTCGGCGCGCAACTCGAGGCCGACAGCCGCAAGGTCATCGATGCCATGGGCGGCAAGGTGATCGGCGCGGTGAAACATCCGCTCAATACGCCGGATTTTTCGTCCTTCCTGCTCCAGGCACAGTCCTCGAAGGCGGACGTGATCGCGCTCGCCGACACCGGCGGCGACTTCATCAACGTCGTCAAACAGGCCGGCGAATTCGGCATCACGCAGCGGCAGAAGCTGGTCGGGCTGCTCGTCTTCATTGCCGACATTCACAGTCTCGGGCTCCAGAGCGCCCAGGGCCTGATGCTGAGCTCGGCGTTCTACTGGGACCTGAACGAAGACACGCGGGCGTGGTCGAAGCGCTTCATCGCCAAGACCCAGAAGGTCCCGACCATGATCCACGCCGGCACCTATGGCGCGGTGATGCACTACCTTAGGGCGGTCCAGGCGGCCGGCACGCTGGATGGGCCGACCATAGCCGCCAGGATGCGCGCCATGCCCGTGAACGATTTCATGACGAAAAATGGCCGGATCCGCGAGGACGGCCGGCTGGTCCGCGACATGTATCTGTTTCGCGTCAAGTCGCCCGAGCAGTCCAAATACACGTTCGACTATTACGAGCTGCTCGCGACGATTCCGGGCGAGGAAGCCTTCCGGCCGATGGAGCAAGGCGGATGTCCGCTCCTGAAGCAGCCATGATCGGCGAGGGCGCAGCCGTGCAGAGCGGCATCGACGAGATCATCGCAGGCCGATTTGCATGCCGCGACTTCTCAAGCGCGCCGGTCGGGCGAGGGACCATCGAGCAAATTCTGCGCGTGGCGCGGTTTGCGCCAAGCGGCGCCAATATCCAGCCCTGGCACGTCTACGTGCTGGCCGGCGATGCCAAAGACAGGGTCTCGGTGGCGCTGCGCGAGGCGCACGAAACCGCCCGCGACGCGCATATGTCGGAATACAGATACTACGCCAGTGACCTGCCCGAACCCTACCTGCAACGACGACAGGAGTTCGGCCGGTTGTTCTACGGTTCGCTCGGCATTGCCCAGGCCGATATCAAAGCCAGGAGCGGCCAGACCGCCAAGAACTATGCGTTTTTCGGCGCGCCCGTCGGGCTGATCGTCACGATCGACCGGCGCCTGGAGGTCGGCAGCTGGCTCGACCTCGGCATGTTCATCCAGAACGTGCTGCTGGCTGCGGCAGGCCATGGGCTCCAGTCATGTCCGCAGGAGACGTTCTCGAAATACCACCGGATCCTGCGTCCGCTGCTGTCGATCCCGGCGGAGCAAATGGTCGTGTGCGGCATTTCGATCGGCCGTGCCAGGGACCAAATCGCGGGCAGGCTGATGCCGCGCGCGGACATCGCGGACTTCGCCTCGTTCGCGGGCTTTGAAGAACAAAGTGCAACCCAAATGGAAAGGACAACGCCATGGCAAGCCGAGACGACCTGATTGCGCGCAGCATTCCGTTTCTCCGCGAGGTCAAGGACATGACGCCCGGCGCGGAGATGGAGCGGTGGCTCAACCAAACCTACGGCGAGGGCAGCCAGCTCTACCAGGACCTGGCGCGGCTGATTAAGCGCGGCGTCGAGGAAGGCTGGGCGGCCAACCAGGAGGTCGACGGTCCGAACTACCGGCGCAGCCGCATCCTGGAGCCGATGCCCGAGACATTCCAGTTCAGCATCACGGCCGTCTACATGAACAGCACCGATCCGCGCCGCTTCAAGGACGAGGACGACCACGACGTGCTCCGCGGGCAATATCACGGTCACCCATACGGGGAACTGAACCTGGTCGTGCCGCTGGACAAGGGCGCCGAGCTCAAAGGGCTGCAGGGCTGGCAAGGGCCCGGCTGGACCGCGCCCGACCCCGGCAGCCGGCACTATCCTGAGGTCCGCGGCGGCGCCGTCATCGCGCTGTTCTATCTGCCTGCCGGACGCATCTCCTACGACTTCGCGGCGCCGTCCTAATCGCCGGGCGGACGGTCTCGGGTGACGCCGTGCGCGAGCGTCACCCGTTCAAAAGAATGCACAGCTGAGTCCGCGCGCGGCGATGCGCCGCGACGCCACGGCCAGCAAGGCGGCTCACCATGAACGGTGGGGAGGGATTTCGGCGACCATGCGCCAGGCGGCGGACCGTCATATCCGTAATTCGCATAAGGTATATTATGGAATATCTTTATATACAATTAGATCAGATATTTAGATCGAATTCCTGACACCGCGCCTTCGCTTTCCGTCCGTTTTAGGACTACGCCACGACCGGCCTCTCGGCTCTTGACGGCTACTGTGCATGGGGTTGTTTTTCAGATTTTGAATCCGGCCCATCTGCCGAAAGCCGATATTGCCGCGACGGTGTCCGGCTGCAATAAGCGAGACCTCGCGAGATCGCAGATGACCTTCAGGCCTTCCGTCCGTATAGGTTTGCATCTCAGAACAACAACAAACTTCCGAGGAAGCAGACCCATGAGCTTTTCCCGACGCACGCTTCTCAAGGCCTCCGCCGCGACCGCGGTCCTGGGCGGCCTCGGTGCGCCCCATGTGGCCCGCGCCCAGAGCGCCGAGTTCACCTACAAATACGCCAACAACCTGCCTGACACCCATCCGCTGAACGTGCGCGCCAAGGAGATGGCGGCGGCGATCAAGGCCGAGACCAACGGCAAGTTCGACCTCCAGATCTTCCCGAACAACCAGCTCGGCTCCGACACCGACATGCTGAGCCAGATCCGGTCCGGCGGCGTCGAGTTCTTCACGCTGTCAGGCCTGATCCTGTCGACCCTGGTGCCGGCCGCATCCATCAACGGCATCGGCTTCGCGTTCCCGGACTACGGCACGGTCTGGAAGGCCATGGACGGCGACCTCGGCGCCCATGTCCGCGGCGAGATCAAGAAGGCCGGCCTCGAGGTCATGGACAAGATCTGGGACAACGGCTTCCGCCAGACCACGTCGTCGAGCAAGCCGATCACCGGTCCCGACGACCTCAAGGGCTTCAAGATCCGCGTGCCGGTGTCACCGCTGTGGACCTCGATGTTCAAGGCGTTCGACGCCGCGCCCGCCTCGATCAATTTCGCCGAGGTCTATTCCGCGCTCCAGACCAAGATCGTCGAGGGCCAGGAGAACCCGCTGGCGATCATCTCGACCGCCAAGCTGTACGAGGTGCAGAAGTACTGCTCGCTGACCAACCACATGTGGGACGGCTTCTGGTTCCTGGCCAACCGCCGCGCCTGGAGCGCGCTGCCGGAGGATGTGCGCACCATCGTCGCCAAGAACATCAACGCCGCCGCCGTCAAGGAACGTGAGGATACCGCCAAGCTCAATGCGAACCTCCAGCAGGAGCTCGCGGGCAAGGGCCTGACCTTCAACCAGCCTGCGGTGGCGCCGTTCCGCGACAAGCTGCGCTCCGCCGGCTTCTATGCCGAGTGGAAGGGCAAGTATGGCGACCAGGCCTGGGATCTCCTGGAAAAGGCCGTCGGCAAGTTGTCGTAACGCGCGTTGGGGCCGCCGAGGTTCTTATCGAGATGGCTCATGTCGAGGTTGAGGCGACCGGAGTGGTGGGCGAGGTGGCTGTTCAGCCCCCTCGCCGATCCCTCGTGCTGGCCTCGCTGGAGCGCCTCCTCGGCCTCGCCGTCGAGATCCCCGCGGCAATCCTGGTCGTCGCCGAGATCGTGATCCTGTTTGCTGGCGTGGTCGCACGCTACGGCGTGCACCGGCCGCTGATCTGGTCGGATGAGCTCGCCTCGATCCTGTTCCTGTGGCTGGCCATGCTGGGCGCTGCGGTCGCATTTCGCCGCTCCGAGCACATGCGCATGACGGCGCTCGTCGCGAGCGCGCGGCCGGCGTTGCGCGCCTATCTGGACGTGGTCGCGACCTGTGCGGCGCTGGCCTTCCTGGCGCTGATCGTCTGGCCGTCCGCCGAATACGCCTTCGAGGAAAGCTTCATCACCACGCCGGCGCTCCAGATCTCGAACATGTGGCGCGCCGCGGCGTTGCCGGCCGGCATCTGCCTGATGGCGGTGTTCGCGCTGCTGCGGCTGCTGCGCGCCGCCGATTACCGCATGGTGCTGACGGCGGTGATATCGGTTGCCGTCATCATCGGTCTGTTCTGGCTGGCGCAGCCTTATCTGCGGCCGCTCGGCAACCTCAACCTCGTCATCTTCTTCGTCGGCGTCGCCGGCTTCTGCGTCTTTGCCGGCGTTCCCATTGCGTTCGGGTTTGGCCTCGCGATCTACGGCTATCTGGCGCTGACCACGCGGACGCCGGTGATGGTGCTGGTCGGGCGGATGGACGAGGGCATGAGCCACCTCATCCTGCTCTCGGTGCCGCTGTTCGTGTTCCTGGGCCTCCTGATCGAGATGACCGGCATGGCGCGGGCCATGGTCGCGTTCCTGGCGAGCCTGCTCGGCCATGTCCGCGGCGGCCTGCATTACGTGCTGGTCGGCGCGATGTACCTCGTCTCCGGCATCTCCGGTGCCAAGGCGGCCGACATGGCGGCGGTTGCGCCCGTGCTGTTCCCGGAAATGAAGCAGCGCGGCGCCAAGCCCGGCGACCTCGTGGCGCTTCTTGCGGCTACCGGTGCCCAAACCGAGACCATTCCGCCGAGCCTTGTGCTGATCACGATCGGCTCGGTCACGGGCGTCTCGATCGCCGCCCTCTTCACCGGCGGCCTGCTGCCTGGCGTCGTGCTCGCCATCACGCTCTGCATGCTGGTGTGGTGGCGCTACCGCCACGAGGACATGAGCCATGTCCGCCGCGCCACGGGTGGCGAGATCGGCAAGACCTTCATCATCGCCCTGCCCGCGCTCGCGCTGCCCTTCGTGATCCGCTACGCTGTGGTCGAGGGCATTGCGACCGCGACCGAAGTCTCCACCATCGGCATCGTCTACGGCGCCCTGGTCGGCCTCCTCGTCTACCGCCGCTTCGACTGGCGGCGGCTGTTCCCCATGCTGGTCGAGACCGCGGCGCTGTCGGGCGCGATCCTGCTGATCATCGGCACGGCGACCGGCATGGCCTGGGGGCTCACCCAATCCGGCTTCTCGCGCTCGCTGGCTTCAGCCATGACCGGATTGCCCGGGGGACCTGCGACCTTCATCGCCGTGTCGATCCTGGCCTTCACCATCCTCGGCAGCGTGCTCGAGGGCATTCCGGCAATCGTGCTGTTCGGTCCGCTGCTGTTTCCGATCGCCCGTGCCGTCGGCGTGCACGAGGTGCACTATGCCATGGTGATCATTCTCGCCATGGGTATCGGACTATTCGCCCCGCCCTTCGGCGTCGGCTATTATGCCGCCTGCGCCATCGGACGCGTCGATCCGGCCGAAGGCATCAGGCCGATCTGGGGCTATCTGCTGGCGCTGCTGGTGGGATTGATCATCGTCGCGATCTTCCCCTGGATCTCGATCGGATTCCTGTAGAGCGCGGCGTCAAGGAGGGTGTCGATGAGCGAGCGGCAGAACCAGTACAACATGGGCCTCGACAAAACCCCCGCCAACTACGTCCCCCTGAGCCCGCTGAGCTTCCTCGCGCGCAGCGCCGCCGTCTATCCCAACCACGTCAGCACGGTCTATGAGGGCCGCAGCTTCACGTGGCGCGAGACGCATGAGCGCTGCAAACGCTTTGCTTCCTGGCTCGGGGGCAAGGGCATCGGCGTCGGCGACACCGTCGCGGCGATGCTGCCGAACAGTCCGGCGATGAACGAGGCGCACTTCGCCGTCCCCATGACCGGCGCCGTCCTCAATGCGCTCAACATCCGTCTCGATGCGCCTTCGATCGCGTTTCAGCTCGACCATGGCGGCGCGAGGATCATCCTGGTCGATCCGGAGTTTTCGACTGTCATCACCGACGCGCTCGCGCAGATGAAGGGCCCGAAGCCGTTCGTCGTCGACGTCGACGACGCCACTTTTAAGGGCGGCAAGCGCATCGGCGAGATCGAGTATGAGGCGGCGGTTGCGCAAGGCGATCCTGATTTCACCGCGATCCCGCCCAAGGACGAATGGGATGCCATCGCGCTGAGCTATACCTCGGGCACCACGGGCAATCCCAAGGGCGTCGTCACCCATCATCGCGGCGCCTACCTCAACGCCGTCAGCAACATCCTCGCCGGCCAGCTCGGCCAGCATCCGGTCTATCTCTGGACGCTGCCGATGTTCCACTGCAACGGCTGGTGCTTCCCATGGACCATCGCGGCGGCCGCCGGCATCAACGTCTGCCTGCGCAAGGTCGAGCCGACAAAAATCTTCGAGCTGATCAAGCAGCACGGCGTCACCCACATGTGCGGCGCGCCGATCGTCTACAACACGCTGATCAACGCACCCGACGCGCCGAAGGGCAGTGCCGTGCGCCGCGTCGTGGGCCTGATCGCCGGCGCCGCACCGCCGGTCGCGGTGCTCGAAGGCGCAGAAAACATCGGCATCAGGCTCACGCACGTCTACGGCCTGACCGAGGTCTACGGCCCCGCCTCCGTCTGCGCCGAGCAACCCGGCTGGGACGATCTGCCCGCCGCCGAGCGCGCCAGCCTGAAGCGGCGGCAGGGCGTGCCCTACCCGCTCGAGGAAGGCGTCACCGTCATCAATCCGCAGACGATGCAGGAGGTGCCCCGCGACGGCGAGACCATTGGCGAGGTCATGTTCCGCGGCAACATCGTGATGAAGGGGTACCTCAAGAACGAGAAGGCGACGAAGGAAGCCTTCGAGGGCGGCTGGTTTCACACCGGCGACCTCGGCGTGCTCGACGAGCACGGTTACGTCATCATCAAGGATCGCTCCAAGGACATCATCATTTCCGGCGGCGAGAACATTTCCTCCGTCGAGGTCGAGGACATCCTCTACAAGCATCCGGCCGTGCTGTTCGCAGCCGTCGTCGCAAAGCCCGATCAGAAATGGGGCGAGGTGCCCTGCGCCTTCGTCGAACTGAAGGACGGCGCCAGCGCGACCGAAGCCGAGATCATCGCCTTCTGCCGCACGCATATGAGCGGCTTCAAGACGCCGAAGGCCGTCGTGTTCGGACCGATCCCGAAGACGTCCACGGGCAAGATCCAGAAATTCTTGCTGCGTAACGAGGTCGGCTCGTCGAAGGCGATCTCGGCCTGAACCGAGCCGGCGCGATCAGTGCGTCTCGAGCCGCATGCCGTCGTAGGCCGGCACCACGCCCGCGGGCAGCGATTGCCGGATCACCTCGTAATCGACGTCGGCCGTCATGTTGGTGATGACGGCGCGCTTCGGCTTGAAGCGCTCGATCCAGGACAGCGCATCGTTGATGCTGAAATGGCTGGAATGCTGGGTGTAGCGCAAGCCGTCGACGATCCAGAGATCGAGATTCTCCAGCGCGCCCCAGCTCTCGCGCGGGATGTCGTTGAGGTCGGGGGTGTAGGCGGCATTGCCGATGCGATAGCCGAGCGCGGGAATCTGGCCGTGTTGGACCAGGAAGGCGGTCATGGTCACGTCGCCGCCCTTGCCGCTGATGGTCCGGCTTTCGCCGGCCTCGATCGAATGCCGGTGCAGGATCGGCGGGTAGTCGCTGCCCTCGGGCGAGATGAAGCAATAGGAGAACCGCGCCATGATGTCTTTCGCGGTCGACTGGTTGAAATAAACCGGAATGCGCTTGCGCATGTGGAGCACGACGGAGCGCAGATCGTCCATGCCGTGAGTCTGGTCGGCATGTTCATGGGTCAGGAACACCGCGTCGATGTGGTCGACATTGGTATCGATGAGCTGCTCGCGCAGGTCGGGCGAGGTGTCGACCACGATGCGCGTGGTGCCGTGGTGTGATGTCTGCTCGACCAGCAGCGAGCAGCGGCGGCGGCGGTTCTTTGGATTGTTGGGATCGCAAGCGCCCCAGCCGAGTGCCGGGCGCGGCACGCCGGCGGAGGAGCCGCAGCCCAGGATCGTCAGCGTCAGCGTCATGCGGCTCCCAGTCCTAAGATTTCACCTTGGAGAACAGGCGGAAGAAGTTTTCGGTGGTCTGGCGTGAGATCTCATCGAGCGACACGCCGCGCGTTTCGGCGAGCACCTTGGCGACCTCGACCACATAGGCCGGCTCGTTGCGTTTGCCCCGGAACTTGCCGGGCGCAAGATAGGGCGAGTCTGTTTCAACCAGAATACGGTCAGACGGCAGTTCAGCCGCAAGCGCGCGCAGGGTCTCCGACTTCTTGAAGGTCAGGATGCCCGTGAACCCGATATAGAGCCCGAGCGACACCGCCTTCAGCGCCAGCTCGCGCCCGCCCGTGTAGCAATGCAGCACGGCGCGAAACGATCCCTTGGCAGCTTCCTCCTCCAGGATGCGGCCGCAATCCTCGTCCGCCTCGCGGGTGTGGATCACCAGCGGCAGGCCGGTCGCACGGGCCGCCGCGATGTGGGCGCGAAAGCCCCTCGCCTGCGCCTCCGGCGCGCCGTTGTCGTAGAAATAGTCGAGCCCGGCCTCGCCGAGCGCGACCACCTTGGGATGCCCGGTCAACCCGATCAGCTCGTCCGGCGAGATGCCGTCTTCCTCGTCCGCGTTGTGCGGATGGGTGCCGACCGAGCAGTAGACGTCGTCGTAGCGCTCAGCGATGGCCAGAAGCTGATTGAGCTTTCGCACCCGCGTGGAGATCGTGACCATACGGCCGATGCCGGCCGCACGTGCACGCGAGACGATCCCGTCAAGATCTTCCGCAAAGTCCGGAAAATCGAGATGGCAGTGGCTGTCGACCAGCATCGCCCGAACGCCCTAGGCCGCCGGCTCGATGTAGCGCGGGAACGCCGGTGTCGGCGCCGGCAGCGTCGAGCCTGGCGCGATCCGTTTGGCGCCCCCGAGCATCGCGAAGTTCCGCTCGCCCGCGGGAATGCCGAGGCTGTCGAGCAGCAGGCCCGAGGCAGTCGGCATCGCCGGCTGGGCCAGGATCGCGATCTGGCGCACGACTTCGGCGGTGACATAGAGCACCGTCTTCTGCCTGACAGGATCGGTCTTGGCGAGCGCCCACGGCGCCTCGCCCGCGAAATAGCGGTTGGCCTCCGCGACCACGGCCCACACGGCGTTGAGCCAGTGATGGATCTGCTGCGTCGCCATCGCTTCGCGCGATGCGGCGATCATGCTGTCAGCCATCGCCAGAATCGCCTTGTCGTTGTCGCTGAACACGCCTGGCTCCGGCAGCACGCCGCCGAGCTGCTTGGCGATCATCGACAGCGAGCGCTGCGCGAGGTTGCCGAGATCGTTGGCGAGATCGGCATTGATGCGCGCAACGATGGCTTCGTGGTTGTAGTTGCCGTCCTGGCCATACGAGACCTCGCGCAGGAAGAAATAGCGCATCTGGTCGACGCCATACTGGTCGGCAAGATTGAAGGGGTCGACGACATTGCCGACCGACTTCGACATCTTCTCTCCCCTGTTGAACAGGAAGCCATGGGCATAGACCCTCTTCGGCAGCGAAATGCCGGCCGACATCAGGAATGCGGGCCAGTAGACCGCGTGAAAGCGGATGATGTCCTTGCCGATGATGTGCACGTCGGCCGGCCAGTAGCGCCAGTTCTTGTCGCTCTCGTCGGGGAATCCGACGCCGGTGATGTAATTGGTCAGCGCGTCGACCCAGACATACATCACGTGCTCTTCGTCGCTGGGCACTTTCACGCCCCAATCGAAGGTCGTGCGCGAGATCGAGAGATCGCGCAGGCCGCCGCGTACGAAGCTCACCACCTCGTTCTTGCGCGAGTCCGGGCCAATGAATTCAGGATGATCTTCGTAGAGCTTCAGAAGCTTGTCCTGATAGGCCGACAGGCGGAAGAAATAGCTCTTCTCCTCGACCCATTCGACTGGCGTGCCTTGCGGGCCGAGGCGCACGCCGTCGTCGTTCAGGCGCGTCTCGTCCTCGGCGTAATACGCCTCGTCGCGCACCGAGTACCAGCCGGCATAGCTGTCGGCGTAGATGTCGCCGTTCGCTTCCATGCGCCGCCAGATCTCCTGGCTGGAGCGATGGTGCTGCTCTTCGGTGGTGCGGATGAAGCGGTCGAACGACACGTTCAGACGCTCGTCCATCTCCTTGAAGCGGCCAGCATTGCGGGTCGCGAGCGCGGACGGGGTCAGGCCCTCGTTCTGCGCGGTCTGGACCATCTTCTGACCGTGCTCGTCGGTGCCGGTCAGGAAGAACACGTCCTTGCCGTCGAGCCGCGCAAAGCGCGCCAGCACGTCGGCCGAGATCGCCTCATAGGCGTGGCCGATATGCGGGCTGCCGTTGGGATAGGCGATGGCGGTCGAGATGTAGAAGACGTTGTCGCGCGCGGGCGCAGCAACGGGAGTTGCGGCTTGCGAAGCTGCGACGGGCCTCAGTGCGGGCGGCGCCTCAGGCTTCGACACCTTGGGCTTCGACACCTTGGGCTTCACAACCTTTGGCGGCGTGGCGACAGGAGCCGGTGCGGCGGTCACGGCAGGCGTAGTCACTTTCGCTTTCTTGGCGACCTTCTTTGCCGGAGGAGCCTTGCTCTTCGCCGGAGACTTGGCTGCCTTTTTGGCCGCTTTCTTCACCGCCTTCTTGGCGACGACCTGCTTCTTCGCAGCCTTCTTGCCGGCCTTCTTTGTCGTCTTCGCAGTGCTTTTCTTCACGCCCTTCTTGGCGGCAGCCTTCTTGGTCTTCTTGACCTTCTTGGCAGCTTTGCGCGCGAGCGCCTTCGCGGCCTTCTTCACGGCCTTGTTGGCAGCCTTCTTCTTGCTGCTCTTGCCCCTGGCGGTTTTCTTAGCTCGCGTGGCCACGACGAATTCCTTTACCGGCTTCTCGAAATTTGGAAACGAACCTGCGTTAGGTCATTATTTGGAGCATGATCCTGTCGGAAAACCGCTGCACACTTTTCCGGATCATGCTCTAGCGCGTTGCGTCCGCCAGCCAGCCGAACACCGAGAAAACCAAGGGCTTTCGCTCCAGATTGTAGGTTTCGGTGTCGCGCGCGGCGCGGACGATCTTTTCCCATACCTCAGCTAGGCGCGCAAGGCGCGGCAGATTCTGGTTGGCATTGGCCTCGTCGGAGTGCAGGCGCTCCGCAATCCAGCGATCGATGCCGTCGATGAAGGCCGCCAGCGCGACTCGATCGCTGGTGCCGAGCGAATCGCCGAGCGTGTGCAATTCGCGCGGATCGACCTGTGGCAGGCGCGCGAGCAGCGCCGCCGTGCGCTGCTGCAGCTTCAGGGCATCGCCGCCGAGCAGCGTCAGCGCCCGCGCGACGCTGCCCTCGGAGGCCTCCGCGGCCTCGCGCAGCGCCAGATCGCTCGGATCGAGGTCAGCCGCCGAAGCTGCGGCGCCGATCACATCATCCGTGCCGAGCGGGCGCAGGCGCAGCTTGCGGCAGCGCGACTGGATCGTGGCGAGCACACGCGCCGGCGCGTGGCTGACCAGGAGGAACAGCGATTGCTGCGGCGGCTCCTCGAGGATTTTCAGCAGCGCGTTGGCGGCATTCGGATTGAGCTCGTCGACGGTGTCGACGATGCAGACGCGCCAGCCTTCTGCCGCGGCCGTCGAGCCGAAGAAACCGATCGTCTCCCGCGTCTCGTCCACGGTGATCACCGTGCGCATCACGCCGCGATCGTTGGCGGTGCGTTCCAGCGTCAACAGCCCGCCATGCGAGCCGGCCGCAACCTGCCGCGCCACGGCGTTATCAGGATCGATCGCGAGGGTCTGGGCTTGCTGCACGGACGGCGCCAGCGGCTGGCCGTTGGACAGCACGAAGCGCGCCATGCGATAAGCCAGCGTCGCCTTGCCGATCCCCTGCGGCCCGCCGATCAACCAGGCATGCGGGATGCGCCCGCTGCGATAGGCCGCGAGCAGCGCCGTCTCGGCCTCGCGATGGCCGAACAGAAGGCTCGTCTCGCGCGGATGCGGAATGGCGGTTTCGCGTTCGGCTTGGCGCGGGCTCATAGGGAAACCACCGATGCAGGGGTTGGGAGAAGACGGTCGCGCAGCGCCGTCCAGACTCGTCCAGCAACCGTGTCAGGATCGGAATTGGCATCGATCAGGACGCAACGGCCGGGATCGTCCTCGGCGATCTTGCGATAGGCCTCGCGCAGGCCCTGGTGGAAGCTGAGCTGCTCGCCCTCGAACCTGTCAGGTGTGCCGCTACCACGACGCACGGCGGCGCGCTGCAATCCAATCTCGACCGGCAAATCGAGGATGAGGGTGAGGTCCGGCTTGAGATCGCCGATCGTGACCCGCTGCATCGCGTTGATCAGGCCCATCGGCACGCGGCCGAGGCTGCCCTGATAGGCCCGCGTCGAGTCGGCGAAGCGGTCGCACAGCACCCAGGCGCCCCGATTGAGCGCAGGCTGGATCACGGTGCGGACATGGTCGTCGCGGGCAGCCGCGAACAGCAGCGTCTCGGCTTCGGGCCCGAGCAGCTTGCCCATCCCCGACAGCACCAGGTGGCGCATGATCTCGGCACCCGGCGAGCCGCCGGGCTCGCGCGTGACGAGGGTCCGCATCCTGGCCGCATTGAGGCGGTCGGCGAGCTTCTTGATCTGGGTCGACTTGCCGGTGCCCTCGCCGCCTTCAAAGGTGATGAAGCGTCCGCGCCCGGACGGTCGCTGTGCTGCGCTCTCACTCATGATCAGAGCTTCTCGGCGCCCGCGCGGAACATGCCGATCACGAGCTCGCTGGCACCGTCGATCGCGCGGCGCATGGTCGAGCCGGTGCCGATCGCTTCGGCGGCGTAGACGGGCGTCTCCACCGCGATATTGCCGCTGCGCCAGACCTTGACCACGCCGACCTTCTGGCCGGCTTCGATCGGCGCGCGCACCGGTCCGCTATAGACGACGCGCGCAATCAGCTTGTCGCTGCCGTTCTTGTGCACCATCACCTTGACGGGCGTTTTGGCGACCAGCTTGACCGAGCGGCTCTCGCCGCCAAACACTTTTGCGTAGCCAACCTGCTGGTCGGCCGCGATCAAGGTGCGGGTCTCGAAATTGCGAAAGCCCCATTCCAGCATCTTCTTGGCTTCGGTGGCGCGATCCTCAGGATCTTCCAGGCCATTGACAACCACGATCAACCGCGTGCCGTTCTGCACGGCCGAGCCGACCATGCCGTAGCCGCCCTCCTTGGTGTAGCCGGTTTTCAGACCGTCGGCGCCTTCCATCGAATTGAGCAGAGGATTGCGGTTGGGCTGGCGGATCTTGTTCCAAGTGTACTCCTTCTCGCCGAACAGTTTGTAGAATTCGGGGAAGTCGAGAATGATGTGGCGAGCGAGGATGCCGAGCTCGCGCACCGTCATCTTGTTGCCGGGATCGGGTAAGCCGTTGGAATTGCCGAAAGTCGACTTCGTCATGCCGAGCTCGCGGGCACGCTTGGTCATGAAGTCGGCGGCAAAGATCTTCTCGTTGCCGGCAATGCCCTCGGCCAGCGCGATGCAGGCGTCATTGCCGCTCTGGATGATCGCGCCATGCAGGAGGTCGTCGACCGAAACCTTGCTGTTGATGGCGGCGAACATGGTCGAGCCGCCCGAGGGCGCCCCGCCCTTGCGCCAGGCGTTCTCGCTGATCCGGTACTCGTCGGTCGGCTTGATGTCGCCCCTCTTGATGGCGTTGAAGACGACTTCCGCCGTCATCAGCTTCATCATGCTGGAGGGCGCGCGCAGCTCGTCGGCGCTCTTCTCGAACAGGACGCTGCCGCTGGAGGCCTCGATCAGGATCGCGGTGGGGGCATCGCCATCGAAGCCGGAATCCTCGGCTTTCTTGGCGCCCTGGATGCTCTGGTTGGCGGCGTAGAGTGCCCCGCCCCAGCCGATGCCCGCCACCAGAACCGCCGCGATCAGCCCACGCGCCAGCGCACCGGCGGAGAACCGGGTGCGACGGAGCGGAAAAAGACGAAATGCCATGGCGAAGCCCTGAGAGCGGCGTTCTAACAGCAGGAACCGGTGCGAACAACACGGGGCTGGCCGCCGAACCCGAGATTGCACGATTCTCGGCGCGCCCCTATCGTGGCACCTGATATTTCCCGACCAAACCCCTGAAACAAGGCGGAAAAGCGATGTTGTCCACCCGCGTCATCAAGGCCAACGGGATCGACCTGTTCATCCGCGAGGCCGGCCAGGGTCCGCTGGTGGTGCTGTGCCACGGCTGGCCCGAGCTATCCTACTCCTGGCGCCACCAGATCCCGGCGCTGGCGGACGCCGGGTTTCGCGTCGTGGCCCCCGACATGCGCGGCTACGGCCAGAGCGCGGCGCCGGCGGACGTTGCCGCCTACTCGATCTTCGACACGGTCGGCGACGTCGTTGGCCTCGTGCACGCGCTTGGCGAGACCAAGGCGATGGTGGTCGGCCACGACTGGGGCGCGCCGGTCGCCTGGCATGCGGCGTTGTTCCGGCCCGACATCTTCACGGCGGTGGCGGGCCTGAGCGTGCCGCCGCCATTCCGCGGCCGCGGCAAGCCGCTCGATCTGCTACGCCAGGGCGGCGTCACCAATTTCTACTGGCAGTATTTCCAGACGCCCGGCGTCGCCGAGGCCGAGTTCGAGCGTGACATCGCCCGCACCATGCGCATCGTGCTCGGCGGGCGCGGCCTTGCCGATCCCAGCGCCGCGATGTTCGTCCAGGAGGGCAAGGGCTTTCTCGGTCACGCGCTCACCGAGGAGCCGCTGCCCAACTGGCTCAGCGAGGCTGACCTCGCCTATTTCACCGAAAGCTTCCGCAAGTCCGGCTTCCGCGGCGGGCTGAACTGGTACCGCAACCTCGACCGCAATTGGGAGCTGACGGCGCCCTGGCAGGACGCGCAGATCCATCAGCCATCGCTCTTCATTGCCGGTTCGAAAGACGCCGTCATCACCGGCCTGATCGGCGCCAAGCGCGTCAACGAGCTCGAGCGCGTGCTGCCCAATCTGACGCGGAAGCTGATCATCGAGGGCGCCGGCCATTGGGTCCAGCAGGAGCGGCCCGACGAGGTCAATGCTGCGCTGCTGAAGTTCCTGCGCGAGGTGACTGTGCGTTAGGCGAGATCCTTTTTCATCGCGATATGGGCGGCGCCCGCCTGCCCGGTCTCGGCAAATCCTCGCCGCAGGTAAAGCCTGTGCGCGGCCGGATTGTCCGCAAGCACCGAGAGCGTCAGCGCACCGACACCCTGCTGCCGTGCGCTCGCTTCGAGAGCGTCGAGAATCTTCGTGCCGGCGCCGCGACCGCAATCGCCCGGCAGCAGCGCGATGTCGACGATGTGCCAGTGCTCGCTTTCGCAATGAAGCAGCAGCCGGCCGATTGCGGTCCCGTCCTGTGTGACGATCAGCGAGATCGCCCCCGGAAACTGCGCGGCATAGCCGGCCGCCTGGCTACGGAACTGTTGTGCGATGATCTGGCCGACGATCGGCCCGGACAATCCCGTCGCGGTGAATTGCCCTGTCCGCACCTCCTCGAAGAGACGCCGGATGAACGGCTCGTGGATCGGGCCTGCGGGCCGAAGCCGAAGAGCCGGATCGTCCGGGACGATGTCGAGCGGCGCGCCGTCAATCATGCCGTCGCGCACTCAAGATCGTTCAGGAGCTGCCGAAAGCCGGAAAGATTCCCGCATAGGCGATACACCAGACGATCGCCTGGGTCGGCTGCATGTTGTCGTGCGGCAGGTTCTGCCCGGTGAGTGTGACGGCGCTTGGCACCAAGGTGAGACTGCCGGGTGGCGCCGTGAAGCCGGTGAAGTTCGGGTCGATCGCAACCGTGGTCCCCGCCGCGCCGGGACCTGCCGTAGCGCCTGTCGCGCTTTTGTCGCCGAGTTGCAGGGCGTGCGTGTGCCTCGCCATGTTGTCGCCGATCAGCGTCACCGTCGAACTGCCGACGGTCTCGCCGACGACATAATTTTGCAATCCCGGGCCTTGCCCCTGACCGATCGCGACCGAACCGTTCAGGTTCGGCAAGGCGAAATTGGTCGTGCCATTGCCGCCGTAATAGGTACCGATGAGTGCAAATAACGCACTGTGACCCTGAATTGGCAGGAGCTGGCCGCCGCACGGCAGCCAGGCGCTGTTGAAGCCGCCGACTGCAAAAGGAAACGTAAAAGCCTGGATTTCTCCGACGAACGGATCTGACATGTTGTCTTTCCTTGAGACTGAATACGGATGCGTGCGCAGCCTAACCGGACGAAGGGAAGACGCCCGCGTAGCAAATGCAGTAATTGGCAACGACGCTCGGCATCATGTTGTTGTGCCCGATGCTGTTGCCCGAAGTGGCGACGCAGGGGGCCATCGTGGAGTACGTCCCGGCGTTCGCAATCGGTGCGTAGAGTTCACCTGCTGACGCCGTGGCAAGATGGAGGGTCGGCCCGGGCGTTACATCCGTTGCCGTCGCGGTCGAGGACATCAGCGCATGACTGTGGGTCGGCATTTCGGCTTCGATCAGGGTGTGGTTCTCCTCACCCCCGGGCTGGCCCAGCGTATAGTTCGGAAGGCCTGTCCCCTGTCCCTGTCCGATCGGCACACGACCGCGTAGATCGGGAAGGTTGAACGTGTTGACGCCATCGCCGCCATAGGTGGTGCCGATCACGGCGTAAAGCGTCTCAAACTGGGCAATCGAGACCGACTGTCCATTGCAGGCGAACCAGCCGTCCGGCACCCGCGGAAAGCCAAACAACCTGATCTCGCCGATAAACGGATCTGCCATCGCATATGATCCTTTGGTGTGCGCCCGTTCCGATCCGATCGGCGAATGCGCGAATATGGGAAAATTGAAGTGGACGGATTACGTTTGCGAAAATGCGGCCGTGCAGCCGCTCAGCTTCGCGACGGAAAAATCCCCTGCGTCGCGATCAGATAGCTGATCGTGAGATAGGGCTGCATGTTGTTATGCTGCTGGTTGCCGCCTTCGTTCATCAGATTGGTGGCCATCGCCAATGGCGTGTCGCCGCTCCCGGCTGCGGCAAAAATCTTCGTCGGATTGGTCGCCGGCAGTGAGTTTGTCGCGAAGACGTTGCCTGTGGGAGGGACGCTCCCGCGTCCGCCTCCTCCGACCGCTGCAGACACTTGAATGAGATGATTGTGGGCCGGGAGCTGCTGCACATTGAGGCTGGCCATATACGATCCGCCGGTCATGCCCACGGGATATTGGCCGGCGCCACTCGAGCCGAGGATCGCGCGACCGCGCAGATCCGGGAGTGCAAACGTCGTCACTCCGTTGCCGCCATAATAGGTGCCGAGCAACGAGAACAGCGCGGAATTTTGCTGGATGGCCAGCAGCGCACCGTTACACAGCGCCCAACCTCTGGGAATCACTGCGCCCGCAAAAGGCATGATCTGTCCGAGAACCGGCTGTAACGGCATGACCCCTCCCCCAAAAAACTAACGACCCGTCGCGTGATGATGCAAACCACGACGGCGGCACTTAAATTAAAGAATGAATTTATTGCGGCCCACTCGCCGAGATTGTTGAACAGCCAGCGTCGACAGTCAAGCGCAAGCGCAACCATAAATTGACACGTCAAGCGTTTCCGTCGATTGCTATCAAAGCACGCTTTTGTTGCCGCTATGCAACGGTTCGCCGCAAAGTAGTGCCCGCGACTTGGTTTCAGCAGTTTGGCTGGCTCGCTCGCTTGCGTTGCGCACCGCGTCCCGTCAAATGCACGCAACGATATAGGCGAATAATTTCACAATCAGGGATTTTAGGCGGATGCTCTATCGAGAGCTGCCGCCAAGGGGGGCCGGTGAGTCACGCGATTGCGGTGGCCATTCCAGAGATAATCGGGGAATTGGTGGCCCCGACACGCGATGGTGAAGCTAAGCCTTCGCGGATATTGCGCTCTCTCTGGCGGGCGGCTCAACGCATCTGCATCGCGGCCGTCGTGATGCTCGGCGCGATGGCAGCGGCGAACGCGGCTTGCGATCAAACGACGGATTCGACGTCGGGCGTGACCATCAACTTCACGTCGGTCGGTCAGATCTATCGCCTGTGTTTGACCGTTGGCGCAGCCGCGGCCGACGACTCGGTTGTATACGGCGTCTATTCCGTCGCGGGTACAGACGCCTTTTACAATGCACCGATCGCAAATTCGAGCGGCCATTCGGGCAGCCCATTGCTCACAGCGGCCGATTATAATCCGACCACGTCAAAGGCAACTTACACATTTCACCCAACGAACCCGAACCAAAACGGTCAATCCGCGAAGGCCGGCCAGGCCGAGATCGATATCACGCTGAACAGCAAGACAGGTAGCGGACAGGACTCGATCACCCTGTATTACACGCCGGGCTGCAGCGATTTCAACGTGGGCTGCTCCGGCAGCTCGATCGCAAACACCCCTTATACGTTCACGATCAATCTACCCAGCCCCACGGTGACGTCGGTTTCACCGACGACCGGGCCGCTCGCCGGCGGCACTTCGGTGGTGATCACGGGTACCAACTTCACCGGGACGACCGGCGCGGCCGGCGTCAAGTTCGGCGCCACCAACGCGACGGGTTACACCGTCAATTCCAATACGCAGATCACGGCGACGGCGCCGGCGGGGTCCGCCGGGACCGTCGATGTCACCGTCACCAACGGCTCGACATCGCCGACGTCGGCGGCGGACCAGTTCACCTATGTCGCCGCGCCGACTGTAACCTCGATATCGCCGACATCAGGTCCAACCGGTGGCGGCACATCGGTGATCATCACCGGCACGAATTTCAGCACGACCACAGGCGCTGCCGGCGTGAAGTTCGGCGCCACCAATGCCGCGAGCTACACGGTCAATTCCAATACCCAGATCACGGCCACCGCGCCTGCCGGAACCGGCACCATCGACGTCACCGTCACCACAGTAGGCGGGACATCCGCGACCACGGCCTCCGACCAGTTCACCTATGTGGCCGCGCCCACCGTCACCTCGATCTCGCCGACGTCGGGCCCGGGTGGCGGCGGCACCACCGTGACCATCACCGGCACCAACTTCACAGGTGCGACGGCCGTGGTGTTCGGAGCAACGGCTGCGACTGGCGTCACGGTCAATTCGGCGACCCAGATCACCGCGACATCGCCGGCAGGAACCAGCACGATCGACATCAGGGTGACGACAGCCGGCGGCACGTCCGCAACCTCCGCGGCGGACCAGTTCACCTATATTCCCTCACCGACCGTCACCTCGATCTCACCCACTGCGGGCCCACAGACCGGCGGCACGGTGGTGACGATCACCGGCACCAATTTCACCGGCGTCACGGCCGTGTCATTCGGCGGGACGGCCGCGGCCGGCTTCACGTTCAATTCAGCGACCTCGATCACCGCGACCTCGCCGGCGGGGGCCGCCGGTGCTGTTGACGTCAGGGTCACGACACCGGGCGGGACATCAGCGACCTCGGCTGCTGATCAGTTCACCTATGCCGCGCCGCCGACCGTGACGTCGATCTCGCCGACATCGGGTCCGCAGACCGGCGGCACGACCGTGGTCATCACCGGTACGAACTTCTCCGGAGCAACTGCGGTCACGTTCGGCGCAACGGCGGCAACCGGTTTCGCGGTCAATTCGGCGACCCAGATCACCGCGACATCGCCCGCAGGCACTGGTACGGTCGACATCACGGTGACGACCGTGGGCGGAACATCGGCAACGTCAGCAGCCGATCAATTCACTTATGTTCCGGCACCGACGGTCACTTCGATTTCGCCGACCTCGGGTCCGGGCGTTGGCGGCACCACCGTAACCATCACCGGCACCAACTTCACAGGCGCGACGACCGTAGTGTTCGGAGCAACGGCTGCGACTGGCGTCACGGTCAATTCGGCGACCCAGATCACCGCGACGTCGCCGGCAGGAACCAGCACGATCGACATCAGGGTGACGACAGCCGGCGGCACCTCGGCCACCTCCGCCGCCGACCAGTTCACCTATGTCGCCACGCCAGCCGTCACGTCGCTTTCGCCGACGTCGGGGCCGGCGGCCGGCGGCACGGTGGTGACGATCACGGGCACCAATTTCACCGGCGTCACGGCCGTGTCATTCGGCGGGACGGCCGCGGCCGGCTTCACGTTCAATTCAGCGACCTCGATCACCGCGACCTCTCCGGCGGGGGCCGCCGGTGCTGTTGACGTCAGGGTCACGACGCCGGGCGGGACGTCCGCGATCTCGGCGGCTGATCAGTTCACCTATGCCGGCCCTCCCTCGATCACGTCGATTTCGCCGACAGGCGGCCCCCTGGGCGGCGGCACCATTGTCACGATCACCGGCGCCAATCTGTCAGGTGCAACGGCGGTGACGTTCGGCGCCACGGCGGCGGCCGGCTTCACCGTCAATTCGGCAACCCAGATCACCGCGACATCGCTTGCCGGGGCCGGCACCGTGGACATCAGGGTAACGACGGTAGGCGGAACGTCGGCCATATCAACGGCGGATCAGTTCAGCTACGCCGCGACGCCGGCGGTGACGTCGGTTGCGCCGAATACGGGCCTGCTCGCCGGCGGAACGTCGGTCACCATCACGGGCACCGCGTTGTCCGGAGCCACCGCGGTGAAGTTCGGCGCAACCAATGCGACCAGCTTCACTGTCAATTCGGCAACCTCGATCACCGCGGTCTCGCCGGCCGGCGCCGGTACGGTCGATATCACCGTGACGACACCAGGCGGAACGTCCGCCACATCGGCATCGGACCAATTCAGCTACACGCCGGCACCAACGGTCGGCTCGATCTCACCGAGCTCCGGATCCGCGATCGGCGCCACCTCCGTGGCGATCACGGGGACCGGATTCACCGGCGCCACCGCAGTGAAGTTCGGCGCCAGCAACGCGACCAGCTTCACGGTTAATTCGGCAACGTCGATTACGGCAACCTCGCCGCCCGGCGCCGGCACGGTCGATGTCACCGTGACGACGGCCGGAGGGACGTCGCCGACCTCGGCGGCAGACAGGTTCACCTATCTGTCCGCGACGACCACCACGGAGCTCACCTCGTCGAAGAATCCGAGCAGCTACGGCGAGTCTGTAACGTTCACGGCCAAGGTGAGGAGTTCGGGCGGAACGCCGACGGGAACGGTCACTTTCAACGACGGCGGCACGCCGATCGGCACGTCTACCCTGTCGGCCGGTGACGCCACCTTTGCCACGACCACGCTCCCCGTCGGCAATCACAGCATCACGGCGACCTACAACGGCAGTGTGGCCTTCAACGCCTCGACATCGCCGGCCCTGAACCAGTCGGTCGACATTCCCGCCGACAGCGCCAAGCTGCGCGCCCTCCAGCTCAACGTCACCAAGATCGTGGCGCAGAGTTCGGGACAGGCGATCTCCGGTTCGATTGACACCGCGATTTCCGAAGGGTTCAGCGACGGCGGGCAATACATCACGCCAGGCGCGGGCGGGCTGCGCGTCAATTTCGCCGCCGCGCCCGACGGCGATGAGGACGACAAGCCCAAATCCGATCAGCAGCCCGGTTCTCAAAGTTTGAACGCCTATTCGGGCGACGGCGGCTCCGGCCGGACCGGCGGCCGCGGGCGCGGCTCCTCGCGGATCGATGACGCCTTCGCCGCGATCGATCGGGCGGCTCCGACCAAGGCACCGGCTGCGCGCTTCAGGGAGCAGAAGGACTGGCTGTTCTGGATCGACGTGCGCGGCAGCGGCATCGATCAATGGGGCTCGTCCGGCAACATCGGTCAGGGTGCAACCCAGGCCACGCTCTTCGGCCAGCAGATCAACCTGCTGTCCGGACTGACCTACCGGGCGAGACCCAATTTGCTGGTCGGTGTGACCGGCGGCTACGAGAACTTCAGCTACACCCAGACCGACATCAACGGAAAGCTGAAGGGCGACGGCTGGACCGTCGGCGCCTATCTCGGCTGGAAGATCATCCCGACGCTGCGTTACGACGTGGCCGTGACCTATTCCGGCATCGGCTATGACGGCACCGCCGGCACGGCCCAAGGCAATTTCAACGGCAATCGCTGGATATTCGCGACCGGCTTCACCGGCAGCTACAGCTGGGCCAATTTCAATATCGAACCATCGGCCAAGGTCTACGCGATCTGGGAGCGGGAAAACGCCTATGTCGACTCGCTCGGCACCCAGCAGGCGGCCCGCACCTTCTCGAGCGGCCGCGCGTCTGCCGGCAACAGGGTCTCCTACCCCATACCGTGGCTCGATAGCGTGCTGCTGGCGCCCTATGCCGGCGTCTTTGCCGACTATTACTTCACGCAGGACGATGCGGCCGCGATCGTTGCTGCGGGCGGCATCCCGCTCGCTTCGACACCATTGCTCCAGGGCTGGTCAGCCCGCATCACGGGCGGCATCGGCGCAAGGCTGGCGGGCGGCACCACGGTCGGCTTCGGCGCCGAACTCGGCGGCATCGGCAGCAACACGCAGATCTGGACGTTCACGGGACGCGCGCGCATCCCATTCTGATCCCTGGGCGCGACGACGGGCCAGCGGCGCTACGCCGCTCGCCGGATTTGCCGGCTTGGTACCTGCTTAGTAGAGGCCGCGGCCGCTCAGGATGCTGCGGGCCTCGGCGGCGCCGTCGGCCGATGACGGCGCGTTCTCGGTCGCGTAGCGGCCATCCTCGTCATAGGACACGGCGCGCGCGTTCTGGAGCGCCCGGCCCCGGCTGCGGCTGCGGCTCGAGGCCGACATCTCCGAGGTCGCGTTGAGCGACGCCATGTCGGCGGAGGTGTTGCCGAGATTGTAGGGCCGCCCCTCCGGCGTCGGAACCTCGCCGCGAATGGCGCCGCGGTTCGAGGACGGAAGCTCCGGCACGAAGGGCCTTGCCGAGGCAACCCGCACCATCGAGGGCGACGGCGCCGGGATCCCGGTGCGCAGGGTCGCCATCAGCTGGCGATCGTCGGAGCCTTCCAGCGGCGCCCGGCCAACGTATTCGACACGGACCTTGGCGACGCCATTGCCTTTGAATTCAAGGAGTTCAGCGGCTTTGTTCGAGACGTCGATCAGCCGGTTGCCGTGATAGGGCCCGCGGTCGTTGACGCGCACGATCAGCGATTTGCCGTTCGAGACATTGGTCACCCGCGCATAGGACGGCATCGGCAGGGTCGGATGCGCCGCTGTCAGCGAGGTCATGTCGAACACTTCGCCATTGGCGGTCAGGCGGCCGTGGAAATCGTCGCCGTACCAGGACGCCATACCCTCGGCGCGGTAGTTGACGTCCTCCTCCGGCACGTAGGTCCGGCCGGCCACAACATAGGGCTTGCCGACGCGGTAGGTGCCGCCGCCTTTCGGAACCGGATCCCCAAGCGCCACGACCCGCGGGCTCGAGGACACGCCGTACTTCGGATCGACCCGGCTGGCGAACTTGTTCGAGGAGGCGCAATTGGCGAGCGCGAGGCAGGTCGCGACCGCGGCAACACCGCGTGCGGCCCGCAAAACCGAATCTGACCGTCGGATCCCCATGCGCCCCAAATACCACTTCGCCGGAGGCGTACCCAACCCGCTTTGGCTACGGGGGAGCGCTGTCCGGTCCCAAAATCCGAGGCGGCCCACCACCGCGTCGGAAGCAGTAAGGATAACGCAACCCGAACACGGCGGAAATGGGGAGCCCACAGCGTTCACGCCGGGATGGTAAACGGGGCGTTCGCTTCTCCCCGTTGATCTACGGAGCGCAGGCACCCTGCTCTGTGCCACTCCTGGACATTCTGTTGCGCCAAATCCTCACTCCACCCCCATTGTCTTGTGGCTCACTGGAATTCTTTTGACTGTGCAAGGCCGCACGCGTTTTCTCGGTTGCAGGGGCGAACTGGAATTTGACGATGATCGAGACGGTTTCGGCACTGATGGGTCTGGTAAGCGCGGGGATCTTCCTGGCCCATGCGTTTGAAGGTTACCGCACGAGGGCCTGAGGGCATTCGGGCGGACGGCAAGGATCACCTCTTTCAAGACGGCACGTTCGGACAATCTTAATCGATCCGACCGAGCATCGAACACGAGAGCGGCAGGTGTCCCATGCGCAACCATGACTTCGTATCCGATGGCTTCCTGGCACTGACCGCCGGCGGCTTGTTTCTTCTCTGCTCGAGCCTGGTGGCACTGGCCTTCGCCTGAGCACCACCACCAGTCTCCTTCTTTCTAACCACAACTACACCGCGATGCAGCATACAGCGCTGTCCGGTATTGCCCTGCTCCCGTTTAGTTGATTGAATTTCTGCATTCGGCGCCTCGACTCATTTCAAGAGGCCATCACCAACGAGGGTGACGCAAATGCTTGCTGAGAAATTTTTTCTGGTTCTGGAATCGCTGATCCGCGGCGACCGCACCTATCCCGACGGAAGCCCCCGGGTGATCAGCACCTCCCCGCACGTGCCGGTGAAGCTGCCGGACCGGAAATAGCCGTCCCCCAAACTTCCGAATCGCGCGCTGCTCAGCGCAGGCCCAATAGCGAGCGGCGATAAAGGCTGTCGCGGGCCTCGCTCAGGCAGACGAAGCTGCCGTCGAAACCCTGGCCATACCGCTTCTGGCCCTTGCCGTAGTAGATGCCTTTCCTGAAATCGAGCCAGACCACCTGGTCGTGCGGGCAATGACGTTGCGCCTGCGCCTCGTAGCGAAACGGCGTCAGCGGCGTCGCCGAGACCTCCGCGCCACCGGCGCCAACCACGATTGCGACGGCGACCGCGATGCCGCCGAGCCCTTTGCCGAAGCCGCTCCAAGACACCCCCGCCTCCCGATTCAAGCCCTGACTCTTTGGCCGTTCGGCACGGTAGCACGAGACTGCGCGATCTGCCGGCCGCAGCCAGCGGCTTGGCCGTCTTCCACCGGCCATCTTGTCGGGTTACATGAAGGCGAGATCATCTCAGCTCGCGAGGATGCTGCCTGAATGTCGGTTGAGCCTGGACCCGAGTCCGAACTGCGCACCGAACCCCGCCCGCCGTTGCCGCGTTTGGGCCTGCTGCCGATGATCATCTTCGGCTCGCGCTGGCTGCAACTGCCGCTCTATCTCGGACTGATCGTGGCGCAATGCGTCTACATCGTGCTGTTCCTCAAGGAGCTCTGGCATCTTTCCTGGCACGCGATCGACCTCACCGAACAGCAGATCATGATGAGCGTGCTGGCGCTGATCGACGTCGTGATGATCTCCAACCTGCTCGTGATGGTCATCGTCGGCGGCTACGAGACCTTCGTTTCGCGGCTCGACCTCCAGGGTCATCCCGACGAGCCGGAATGGCTCGGCCACGTCAATGCGAGCGTCCTGAAGATCAAGCTCGCCATGGCCATCATCGGCATCTCCTCGATCGCGCTGCTGCGCACCTTCATCGAGGCCGGCAATCTCGGCTCGAACCGCGCCGGCTTCACCGAGACCGGCGTGATGTGGCAGGTCCTGATCCACATCACCTTCATCGCCTCGGCGATCGGCATTGCCTACGTCGACAGGCTCAGCGACTCCGGAATGCGCAAGCACGCCGAGTGAGGGCAACGGCCGGCCTTCTTATTGTTTGCTTGCTTCGAGCTGCGCGAGCGCCTGGTGCAGGCACTCCTGAAGCTTCTGCGCGACCTGCTCGCGCGCCACGCCCTTGGCGGCAAGATCGCCGGACACCTTGCCCACGACATCGTCGATGCTCTGGCTCTCCAGATTGTCCGTCACCAGCGCCGTTGCGTAGCTTGCCGCGGCGTCGCCGCTGAGCCCGAGCTGGCCCGCGGCCCAGAGCCCGAGCAGCTTGTTGGACCGGGCCGTGGCCTTGAACATGAATTCCTCGTCGTGGGCGAATTTGGCCTCAAAGCCCTGCTCGCGCTTGTCGAACGTGGTCATGGTCAGCTCCAATGCGTTTTCGCTGAGGAGAATCGGACTGGCTGGGAGCGAACGTCTCCGTGGTTCTCGTCAGTTTAGGATCATTTGAATCTTCCTCCCGGAAGGCAGAGGCCGTCAAGCCTGCGCGGTGGTGCGCTGCAGCCCGGGCGTGGGCACGGCACGCACCAGCGCCGCGCCAGCCAAATCGGCTAGGCAGAGATGTTTACCGTCCGTTAAGCAGACTCGGCGCGGGATAGGCCGGGGGACATCGAGAGCTGACGCATGAACAAAGAGCTGCGGGAGTTTCGACGGCTTGAACGGGTCTGCCTGGAGCAGGCCGCCCTCTCCACCATGGATCTCGCGCGAAGCGGGTTGCTCAAGGTCGCCGACGATTGTCGCATCGCGGCCGAAGCGATCGAGGCGCAAGCGCCCCGCGGCGCGTTCGCCGGCGCCGTCCAGGCGCTCAAGCTGGCTCTGAGCGCAACGGGGATGTCCAACCGGCATTAGCTGCCGGTCGGTCGGGAGATCGCTTCAGAAGATTGCGGGCGGCGACCGCGTTCGGTCAGCCCTTCGCCTCGGCCGCTTCGCGCGCGAGCCGCTCGGCCCTCAGTCGTTCCTTGTTCGCGTAAAACGCCTTTTGGGCCTCTTCGTGATCACGCATGGCCTTTTCGGCCTCGATCCGGCGTGCGGCATCACGAGCCTGGCGCTGCTCAGGGGTCAGGGGTTTGCGTCGGAAGGAAAGGTCTTCGGTCATGCGGAGACAACGCGCAAGCAACGAAACGGTTCCATGAGTTGAACCCGGCAGTCGACGCGGCCGATTGAAGTATCAACATATCAGATAGTTAGATGATGCATTCGGTCGGCCGGACCTATTGCGTCGACCCCGGCGGCTTGACGCCTGGGAGAGGGCACTGCGGTGCCGCCGGAATCGCGCTGCGGATGGGCGGCTCCGGATAGTATTGGGTGTTTTGCTGAACCTGACGCGCCAGCTCCGTGCCTCCGAGCAGCGTGATCAACATCAGGGCCTCGTCGAGGCCCGCGGATATTCCGGCTCCGGTCAGGCGATTGCGATCCAGCACGAAACGCGGATGTCCGTCGGCAACCTTCACCTTCGGGAACAGCGTCGGGAAGCATTCCAGGAAAGCCCAGTGCGTCGTCGCCCAGTGGTCGTCGAGAAGGCCCGATGCCGCGAACAGCATTGCTCCCTCGCAGACCGAGCACATGTACTTCGCACCAGCGGCCTGCCCGGTCAGAAACTGGACGTAGGTCCGGTGCGGATCGTTGATGATCTCAGTGAGCGCGTCTGGATCGCCGCCGGGAATCCAGACGGCATCATACTGGGTGCATTCCGCGAAGGATTTTGCGACCTCGAACGGAAATCCCCGGTTGCGAAACCGTTTCATTCCCGGCTTTTCAGCGACGACCTCGACGTCGAAGTCCGCCCAGTCGAACATTTCGAAGGGACCGGCGACGTCGAGCATGTCGACGCCGTCGTAGACGGGGATGCCGATCTTCATCGCGCGTAATCCTCCCTGCTTCCTGTGACGATCAATGTTTGTGGCCTACGGGCGTCGCCGCGGGTGTCGCCGTCGGCTGCTTGGCATGGCGCATCCCCGCCATCCCGAGGCCGCCGCCCGGCGCGTTGAGGTCGGGAACGATCGCGATGTTGGCCATCATACCCGCGTCCTCGTGGTCCAGGATGTGGCAATGCAGGACATACTCGCCGATGTAGCGGTCGTACCGCGTCCTGACGCGGATCTGATAGTTGTTCTCGACGATGATCGTGTCGCGGAATGTGTGCCACATGCCGCAATACTGGTTGGCCAGCTGCTGCTTGTCGGCATACACGATGTCAGCTTTGCAGGTGCCGTCGGGATTGTAGATCGATATCTGCTGACCGTTGGTGTTGGTGGTGGTGACGTCGATCACCTGGAACGGATTGACGTGGATATGGAAGATGTGCGGCTCACCTTGCGCGGACAGCATCCAGTCGTCCGTGGTGTTGACCTCGCGCGTGAAGTTCACCACGTCGGGATCGTACGAGGCGTTGTTGACCGTGAAGGCCGGGAAGTTGATCGCAAAGGCCGCCTGCTGCTGCTGGCTGCCGGCAGCTGGCGGCGCAAGGTTCTCGAATGGCGCCCACGGCCGCAGATCGCCGTCACGCAGCCCGGTGCGAACGGCGTCCGGCAACGTCGGATTGGCATCGTACAGCGCCTTGCCGACATAGGCCTGCAGGTCGCCGGTCACGGGCTGCCCTCCGCGCACATGGATGTAGGCCAGCAATTGCGGCGTCGTCGGCCCCTGCCCGCCGCCATTGCCGTTGGACACGCGCTCAGCCTTCGGCGCCGCCTGGTTGAGCAGGCAATAGTCGCCGTCCGAGGGGAATACGATGAGAACGTCGCTGCGATAGCCGGGCTGCATGTAGTTCGATTCGAGCACGCCGCCGACTTGCGAGGCGTGCACGGTGCGCAATTTGGTCCGGGTCAGACCGTCGGATGCGATCTCGAACTGCGGGATCAGTGTGCCCGTCGAGGCGTTGCAGGCGGCCAGAAGATCGGCCTTCTGCTGCTGGCGGTTGCCGCTCAGCGCCGAGGTCGCGATCAGGTTCGTTGTGCCGACCGGCGTAGCCCGCACGAGCTGAATATTGATCGTGTCGTGAATGCCGGCATGCACGAAGCGCCAGCGCTGGATCTCGCCCGCCGGCACGGTGAGCGTCGGCTGCACGATGCCATTAACGCTGGTGAAGCGGCCATTGGTGTCCCAGATCGACGATGAGTCCAGTTGCAAGCCAAAGTTCTCGACGACGCCGGGGCTTACCGGATTGCCTGACGTCGCCAGCGGGCACGTCCACGGCGCGTTGGCGATATTTGCCGGACTGTTGGCGTTGTAGAGCCCCTGCGTGGTGTAGATCTGCTGCCACGGGCCGCCGGGCTGGTTCGGCTGGTTGGCGAAGCAGGCATAGGCGATCTGCTGAAACAGGAAGAGCTGCTCCTTGAACGGGGCGCCGTTGACGTCATGCAGGACCGTGTCGATATCGGCAATCGGCTTCGGGTTCTGCGGCGACGGTGGCGTATAGGGACGCTCGCCCTTGACGACCAGCACGCCCGAGGCGCCGCTCGCCACCTGCACTGCCGTCGAGCCATGACGGTGGGCGTGATACCAGAACGTCCCCGCCGGATGGTCGTTGGGGATGTTGATCTCATACGGAAACTTCGTCTGCGGGGCGATGTTGAGCAGCACGTTGTCGCTGTTGCCGGCAGGCGAAACGTGCAGGCCGTGCGTGTGCAGGTTGGTGGTGTTGAAGCACCCGACCAACGCCGGCAAGCCCAGCCCCTCCGGCGGATTGGGCAGACAGCTCGGGTCGTCCTTCGCGAGCTGGTTGATCAGGTCGACGCGCAGCGTATCCCCGGGCTTGACGAAGATCGCCGGGCCCGACTTGCAGCCGCCATAGGAGCGCAGCTCGACGGGGTCGAGGCCATCCGGTTGCGGATCGGTCGGATCCGGGTTGTTGATGAAGAAGCGGCCGCGCACGAAGTTGAGCACCACCGAGACGATCGAGCCGCTGCGCGAGATCGATCCTTGCGGCCGGCAGCCGCCAACGGCCGGCGCGACGGCGGCCTCCAGGGCCACGACATTGCCCTGTCCGGGCAGCGTCGGCGGCGGCTCGAAAGCACGGGGAACCGGCGCCGCGAATGCTGGAAGGCTCGGTCCCAGCGTGGCGATGACAAGACCAATTCGCGCGAAGCTCTTCATCATGTTGTCCGCCCTACTGTTCCAGAAGACTGCTCGAAGGATTGCGTGAAGGCGCGTCGGCACGCCGGCGCCGCCAGAACGGGCGCTCGGGCCAGCGCGAGACACTGCCGTAGTGCTCGCTTAGCGTCGTCGCGTAGGCCGCAGCTTCGCGCGCGATCCACGCGCCGTAGCGATCGAGAGCGGCCGCATCACCGCGCGCGAGGCAATCGCTGGCGGCATAGGCGGCGAACACGCCCGAGCGCATGGCCTTGACCACGCCATGACCCGAGATCGGATCAAAAGCGCTCGCGGCATCGCCTGCGCAGAGGAAATGGAAGCCGGCAGTCGTTGCGGCGTACCGACTGCCCGCAGGGATCAAGCGGGGTGGTTCGAGCCGAATGATCTTGCTCGCGAGCGCCGAGACGAATTGCGTCCTGGCGAGAGCTCTGCGCCAGCCGTCCGGCGTGTTCAGCCTGAGGCCACGCGCGAGATCGGCATCGGTCATGCACGCAAAGGCGCGCCTGCCCTGGTCGAGTGCCATCGTGTACCACCAGCCTTCTTCAAAGGCCTCGACGAGCAGTTCCGGTGCGGCCGGTCCCGATGTCGTCGCCTCGGCATAGGCCGCAATCAGGCGGTCCTGCGCTTTCGCCCGCGAACCCTGGCGGTCGGCGAGTGCGCGGGCGCGGCCCGTCGCATCGATGATCAGCCGGGCCGAATGGCTGTTGCCGTCGTCGCAAACGACCGACCAGCCGTCCGCCTCGCGCGCGAGATGACAGACCTTCGCATCGACGCGCTCGGCCGCGCGGCAACCCGCCGCCGTGAGCCAGCCATCGAACGCCATTCGATCAACGCGCCATGACGGCCCGCGCGCTTCCAGCAGCAATTCGCTCGACGCCAGGCCGGCCTGGTCCCAGGAGGTGAGCGTGCGGTGCGACGGCGCAAAGCCCCGCGCCAGGAAAGTCGTCCACAGACCGAGCTGCCGCAGCACCGGCTGGACCAGCGGTGACAAGACCTCGCCTCGTCCTTGGTCTCGTCCTTCGTCTCGCCCGCGCCGCCCGGACGGCGCGATCACGGCCACCCGAAGCTCTGGCGCGCACATCGCAAGCGCGCGGGAAGCGGCCGTTCCGGCTGGACCTGCGCCTGCAACGATGATGTCGAACGCAGCCAAGGTCAGTCGGCCCGGACTGCGTAGAACGACGCCACGACGCCGGCCGGCGCCACCGTGCCGGGCGAGCCGCCGCTGTGCGGGATGGTCCGGATCACCGAGCCGACGATGGCCGGACGCTGGTCGACGCCATTGGGCCAGGCCGGCACCAGCGAGCCCCAATAATCGTAGATCCATTCCTCGCCGCCGACGACGCCGGTGCCCTGGAAACGCACCTGCATCGGCGATCCGTAGGCGCGCGATCCCTTCAGCGCGAGCGACCAGCCCGGGCCGCCGATCGTTCCGGTCAGCAGCTGCATCGGCCCGTCCGCGATATCGATCGTGCCGCGACCGAATTCGAGATTGTTGAAGGCCGTGTTGACGTCGGGATCGTTGAGCAGGCTGCGATAGGTCCAATGTCCGACGAATGGATTGTCGCTCATGATGCCTCGCTTTTGGGATCGGGCCGCGACCCCGTTGTTCGCTCGACGCTGATGTATTTGGGCCCTTGATAACTGTCGGCAGGCTTGACGGCCGGCTCGTAGGGATTGCGCACGATGAAACCGAGCAGCGACCACTCGGTGACCATCTTGAGGTCGCCGACCGGCGTCTGCGGGACGCCGCGGCTCCACGTGGTCCAGACGTAATTGGGCTTACCGTTCGAGACCGAGGCGATCTCGAACGACTGCAACGGCCGATGCGCCGGCCACCACAGTGTGGTCCAGGTCTTCTCGTCGCGCCGCAAGCGATCGTCATTGTCGCTGCCGGGCCAGAGATTGTTCCAGTCGGCGTAGGTGATGTTGATCGGCTGCGTGGTGCACTCGTTGAAATCGGACTGCCAAGGCAGCCCCATATATTTGGTGAGGTCACCCGGCTGAAGACCGGTCTCGAAGTCGTTGTCCTGGCTGAGCGGCGAGTTGACGTTGAAGGTCGGGTCGGCAATCACGGTGCCGTGGTCCTGATTGGCCTGGGCGGCGCTCTGCAGGAAATCCGAGACGCTGCGATCGGCGTTGATGCGATACGGCGCCCAGTAGATCGAAGGGTTGCGCATCACCCAGCCGAGCTCGGCGCCCGGACAAAAGGCGCCGCCGAGCACGTTGCTGAGCACGCCGCGGTCGAGCTCGCGGCCGGTCTTCGGCGGTGTCTTCGGATAAGGCGCGAAGGGTGAATAGCCGTCGGGCAGCCAGCCCTCCTCCTTCTCGTTGATGAACCAGCCGCGTGCCCATTGGCCGAGGATGAAGAGCTGGTACTCGGTGAGATGAAGAAACTTCGACGGCGTCTCGTTGGTCAGCGGATTGTCGCCGCACAGCAATGGCATCAGCGGCAGCGAATGGACGCGCGACGATGCCCGGTCCTGCACCTGGAACGAATTGGCCTCGCCCGCACGGCGCAACAGATCGAACAGGAAGCGGCGCATCGGTCCGTAGGGATCGTCGGCCTTGGAGTAGTGGGTCGGACCTGCGACCGCCGCCACCGCCATGACCGCTTCGCCCTGACTGGCATCGCGCAACGGTGCATCCGACGGTGTGGCCGTCGCCGTCGGCCGCGTCGCGCGTTTCGGGGTCTTTGATAATTTGTCCGGATCGAACGTGCCGCGCTGCGCCTGATCGTGCGGGTAGTTCGATTGCTGAAGGATATCGTTCAGATACCTGAATTCATCCGGCCGGAACAGGATCGGCCAGATGTCGCGATAGAACCACGGCCGGTAGTTGCGATTCCAGGCAAGACGGCCGGCCTGCCAGTGACGCAGCGCCGCCTCGTCGCGGAACGGGATCTGCTGCGGATCGTCATAGGTGCCGAGCGTACCGTAGATGCCGGTGTCGGTGGCGAACTGGCGCACATAGAGATCGTACAGCACCTCGTCCATCGTGATCATGTCGAGGATCTCAGGGACGAAGCGCGGGTAGCCGACCACGACCCAGGCAGGAAACTCGACGTCGATGTAGCGGGTCTGGCCGACCTGCTTCGAATACATGATCAGCCGCGCCATCACCGGCCCATCGGAGATGTCGTCGTACCAGCCGTCGGTGTTGGCATAGTCCTCGATCTTCGGACCGAAGCTGCCGTTGACGTCCATGCCCGAATTGCCGTGACCGCCGAGCACGACCAGGCGGCCCTTGTTGTCGGTCATCATCTCGCCCAGCGTGTCGATGTCGAACGGCTGGAGGCCCCTGGGCGGGAACGTGGTGGCATAGCTGCCGGGGCCGCCCGAGCGATCGAAATGCGCGCGACGGTTGGTGGTCGCGTTCACGCTGCGCGGGCCGGGATCAATGATGAGCAGATCGCGGTCCTGACCGGTGATGTCAGCGTTACGGCGTGCACTGCCGGGCGCGTAGCCATGCTCGCCCTTGAGCTCGGTGAACGGGTACCAGGAGGCCTTCTTGTTGGCGACATAGACGCGCCACTGGATGTCGACGAGCACACCATGATTGCCGCCGCCCTCCACGGCATCGCCGAGCGCCAGCGGCCTGCCTTCCGGGGACTCATCGTCATAGACGAAGATCTGGAAGCGCGCGGCCTGCCGCTTCACGCGGCCCTGCGCATCCTTGAACGTCTTGACCGGAACGGGCGTGACCCCGTCGGGGCCGTGCAGGGGATTGCCGAAACTGTCGCAGGCGAGCGGCATCGCCGCGGGCGTCTCCGGCGCGAGGTAGAATTCGTTGTCGCTGTTGCCCAGGCGCGCGATGCCGATGCCCGGATGGATTCGATACGTCGCCATGACTTCCCCGCCGCTTTCTCAATCCAGGAAACTGATCGACACGCCTTCCAGCTTCAGAAGCTCCCTCTCCTCCTGGTAGTCGCCGCCGATCACGACCAGCGTGATCTGCAGCGGGCCCTTCTTCTTGAGCGCCTGCCTGGCGGCGGCCGTGACGTCGATGCGATGGACGCGTGGCGTGTTGTGGCTGCGCCCGCGTTGGTCGAAGCGCCGCGGCTGCGGCGGCGGGATATCGCAATGGCCGGGACCGCCGTAGCAGGCCCCATGTCCGAAGATCGAGATGTAGCCGGCGTAGTGCGGGTTGCCCTTGATCGGCGTCGAGGCGTCGGCCCCGGGCTCGTTCAGGAAGGCGCGCACGAAGCAGGAGCGCATCAGTTGCGGCACCTGATGCAGGCGGATCTCCGCGCGTTTGAAGCTGCGCGCGGCCTGCGGCACGTTGATCGGCTGCGACACGAAGCGGCTGACCGGCGCATCGAGTCCGACCGGCATGAAATGCGAGCTGCGAACGTATTCGTAGCCGAACGGCGCGATGTCGAGCGTGTCGCGAATGGTGTAGTTCCACGGCGACAGCACGGAATCGAGATCGGCCGGCAGCGCATTCGGATTGAGCTTCTGCCACTCCCACCAGATCCGATCGATATTGACGTGGATCGGCCAGAACACCGGGTCGTAGGAGGCCGTCAGGTTGCTGAACATGTCGCCGGAGCGCGGCTGCGAATAAAGATCCGGGCGGGCGTGGAAACGGCGCCCGCCGACCTGTACGGCATCGTTGCGGCGCTTGGCGAGCGCGCGCAGACGTGTGGTCTCGGCGTCGGATTGCGACGCAGCCGCCGCAATCGGGGCATCTTTGCAGACATAGGTCGCCTGCCCTGCATCCGGATTCTGGCCACCGGTCCAGATGTGCATGGTGTTGTGCGGATTCTGGTCGAGGAACCCGAACGCCGCGTCGTAGATGCTGCCGCCGCCGAAGTCGCGGAAATTGTTGAGGCTCAGGATCTGGGCGATGTCGTCGGCCGACGGGTAATGATAGTTGATCGCCTGGTTGATAGTCTGTCCCTTGGGATATTCGGCCGGATAGCGCAGCGGATACCAGAGCGAGTTCGACTGAAGCAGCGCGTCAATGAAGCGCTGGCGGTTGGCATTGTCAGGATCCGGCGTGACAGCCGCATAGCCGATCTTGCTGATGACGTAGCAGAAGAAGCCGTGCTGTGAGGTGAAGGTGACGCGGTCATGCGCGAGCGCCAGGATCGCCTTCTTCTGCGCCGCCGTCGGCGCCGGATCGAGCGCCGCCAACAGCGTCTCGGCCGCTTCCTCGGTGAGATAGGCCTTCATCGAATTCGGAATGATGCGGCCCTTGTCCGGCTCCCCCGGCCGGTACTCCGGCATCGTGAAGTCCCAGTACGGGAGCATCAGCCCGGGCTCGAAGTCCTGAAGGTTCTGCTCGAACTCGTAGAGATAGGCACGATGCCAGGGCAGGAAGCGCTCCCAGCCGTGTTGGCAATGGTTCTGGTGGATCAGCGCCTGGTTGTTGTAGTTGCGCCGGTCTTCCGGCCAGTGGTCGAGATCGTAAAGCCGGCGGAAGCCGCGGCGCAGCCGTTCGAGCTGCGGCTCGCTCATGCAATCGATGTTCATGCGTCGCCGGGGCTCGCCGGCATCCGCGGCCGGCGAATAGCCGTCGGCAGCCACCGCAAATTCGGCGATCTCGCTCACCTTCACCGTCAAAGTCTTCGCCGGCTTGCCGGGCGCAAGCTCGACTGCGACGCTGGTCGCATCATCCGGGCAACCGGCATCGATCCAGTCGGCAATGCGGTCGACGTCAGCGGGCGCGACGCGCTTGCCGCCCCATGGCAGCGCCGGGAACCGGCCACCGTCGAACGGTGCTTCACCGCGCAATCCCTTGATCAATCCGGACGCGTCGCTGCGCGCATGCGGCGGGATGCAGCAGGCGTGGCCCTCCGGCACTGGAGCAACCATCTTGATGCCGAAGATCTCGGCCGTCTCCAGCGCCTGTGCGCCCTTATCCCAAAACCGTCCAGCGCCACCATAATCAGCGGTGCTATCGCCGGCAGCTTCATCCAGGATCGCCTTCACGCGCGCATAAGCAACGGTCAATGCTTCGGTGTCCATTCCAGCCCCCGGACAGCAAGACGAAGAAGGCGGCCGGAGACTAATCACAACTTTTGGGTGATGTCACGTAGACACGCACCTTCATCGTCGAAGCAAGCGCGAATATTTTTCGGGGTTGCGTGATCTATTTCATACAACCTTTATCGAAACGACAGATCTGGCCATGCGTCGTGTGGATGAGGCGGATGCGAGCACGAGTGCGTTGCTCAAGCTCAGCGCCGGCCATCGGACGTGTCCGGTCATCAAACGCTGCGTGATTGAGCGTAGCGTGCATTTCCAGTCGTCGTGGGATGAAGCCGAGCCACACCGGGAGCGAATCCGCGCCGAACGACTGCTCGACGAAGCCGAGCTCCGCCCTTCCCGGCCCGTTTCCCCATCGGACTTGGTTTTCCCCCGCAAGCGCCAACTTCGCGTTGCCTTGCGCGGTCGACTGCGTTAAGCGACAACCATTCTCTGTCCGGAAGGGTGGCCGAGTGGTTTAAGGCACCGGTCTTGAAAACCGGCGTGCCCGCAAGGGTACCGTGGGTTCGAATCCCACCCCTTCCGCCAAAGCATCAACAAAATCAATTAGTTAGCTCGCGGTTTTTCGCTTCAGCGCACAATCGAACGTACAATCGTCGCTTGGTGGCGCCGTAAGCGTCGCGGTGAGATCGAGTCGATTTGTCGCAGTTCGGACGAGGCGACGCCCGATCCCAACACTGATGCCGCCGCCGATCTCATCAGCTTTCCGACGTCGCGATGGACTGTCGTGTTTCGACGCGATGCATCGAAGGAGCGACAAGACGGTCCTTGAATCACAGCGATGGCGTCGCGCATCTATCCACACCCACGACCGGCAGTAGCTCGCGAGCATTCCGCGCCGCTAGGAATCGATAATTTGACACTCGCCTGCGCCGCGCTCCGATGGCGTCATGACCAAGGCAGAGAACAGAGCGGCGGCGAGAGCTTGGCACCAAGAGCGCATGCGTCAGCGCGCGGAAGAAGTGCGGGCCGAGGCGGTAGCAGCCGACCTGGCCGAACT
This sequence comes from Tuber microsphaerosporum, assembly GCA_003521225.1. NCBI lineage: Eukaryota > Fungi > Ascomycota > Pezizomycetes > Pezizales > Tuberaceae > Tuber > Tuber microsphaerosporum. The sequence continues at coordinate 54,109 of QOVD01003509.1, read as the reverse complement.
CGGCCGGCTTCGCCACTACCTCATCTTTGGCAGGAAGGATCGCCGTGCCGACCGCGAGAAGCTGATGAGCGCCATTGACGACTACGTCGGTGAGATGACTGGCGACCGAACCGCGCTGCACGCCAAAAACCACAAGTGCGGGTGAAGCAGTACGGCCTGGGGACGAAGAATCGGGTAGTCGATCTGCATGAAACTCGCCGCCGAACGTGCCTTTGCCGCTCCTGAAGCCGCCGCCCGCAAACTGGTCGAGCTCGTGAAGACCATTGAAGCTGTCCAGGACGGTCGCATTCACATCGAAAAGCTCAATGCTCCGTTTCTCTACACGCTCAGGGCCACCGGGTTGGAGTTCGGCGCCGGCATCAAGCATGCAGTTGAGAAGGGCTGGCTCGAGCTGCACGAGAGCGGGACCTATGTCCGGCTGATCGACACCAGCGCAAAAGCGGCCCCAGCAAAAGACTAAGTTGCCGGGGCCGTTTGGAGGCTACCTTGGCGGTAATGGGGTCGCCAGGTGGTCATGAGCATAGGAAAAACCGGCAATCAGTTCTGTCCACTTGTGCCCAAAGCAGTATAGTTCCAGATCGGGAACGGAACCGATCGCAATGAAGTTTAGAAGGGACGGCCCGCCAGCGTGACCAGCGGGCTGGTAGCGATCGTCAGGCGCAGTCGCGACCTCCGCGGGGTACGATCGAAGTACTGGCTCGTGGAGCTTCGCGCGCGTTCTCAATGTCCGAATGGAGGTTCCAATGCGTACTCCGGCCTTGGCGATTTTGGCAATCGGGATGGCATCAACAGAGCCGGCGGCAGCTCAGACGTATAATCCGGCCTTTCCGGTTTGCCTGCACGTTTACCGCGCGGGGGCCAACTATTACGATTGCAGCTACACATCGCTGCCTCAGTGCAATGCTTCGGCATCGGGCCGCGCCGCAGAGTGCGCCATTAATCCATACTTCGCGGGCGTGGAAAACCCCGCAGCTTATCGGCGGCACGGCCGCCGCGCCTACTAGGGCATTGCGAGAGACGCTCAGCCCGCCAGCGTGAACCGGCGGGTTGCTGCTTGGGCCGCCTGCGTTTCGGTACCGCAATCCCTAGCGGCTTGTGTCGACGCTACCACCGCGCTTCTATCGGACGATCCGATCAAGACGGCAGCCCGTTATACAACCAAATATCTGATCTTTCATTTGGGTGCCTACCCGGCACCCCCTAATGCAAGCGCGCACATCGTCGCCCCACACACGGCCCTTGGTTTGAGAACTCGAGATACATCGATTGTTGCATGCCTTGTCGTTATCGGGGCATTTGGACAAACACGCCGCAAGGCCAAGTCGCTCGCCTTCTGAAAATGTCGCTTCTTGGGCGGTTGCGAGCGTCGTTGTTGTCGCCGCAGTATAAAGGGCTAGCGCGAGCGCGCTCTTTAGGATTTCTGTAGCCGACATTATCTCCTGCCTCTGTTTGAGACCTCCGAAAGCAGCGTACGCCGGATACACCACCAAGGCGCAAGGCGGCCAGGAATATCGGATCGCGAAGTAGGCCGCCCGCGTGAGCCGGCGGGCCTGGCTTCACGGACGTATCGTCCGCCCAATTTCACGGGCCGCCCCAGGTCGCAACCATCATCGCGAACCGGAAGCGCTCGCGCGTTTCCGCAGGTATTTGGATGCTGCGAATTGCGAGGCTGTTCACATGTCCCGACCCGACAGCATGCTATTGTCGGTGCGGTCATGCCGAACTGTTCGTTTGAATGGCTTCCAATAGAATTAAGTAGGACGAGCAAATATTCGGCTCTGATGCGCTGAAGCTGTTCGTACACACAAGGGTCCTGCCATGGAAATCGGGACTTGGCTGAAAAGTTTGGGCCTAGGACGACATGAGTCCCTGTTCATCGCGAACGCCATAGATTGCGATGTGTTGCCGCAATTGACAGAAGTTGACTTCGAAAAGGTTGGCATCCCACTCGGCGACCGGAAACGCCTCGTGAATGCGATCAGTGCGCTTCCCTCCACTGTCGTGAATGCTGCAATTGCGCAATACGCGGAACGGCGCCACCTCACGGTAATGATCTGTGACTTGGTCGATTCGACCGCCCTGACGGCACGCCTTGACCCGGAAGATATGGGCGCCGTCATCGATGCCTATCACGCCGCTTGTGCTCGTATCACGCGCTCCTATGACGGCTTTCTCGCCGACTTTCGCGGAGACGGCATTCTTGCGTATTTCGGCTATCCCATTGCGCACGAGGACGATCCCGAACGAACTGTAAGAGCTGCGCTCGATATCATTGCTGCTGTCGCACGGCTTGAAACCCGCGCTGGAGAACCGCTCGCGGTGCGTATCGGTATCGCTACCGGCATGGTGGTAGTCGGTGACCTGGGCGGCGAAGGCAAACTTCGGGAGCACTCCGTGGTTGGGGGCGCTCCCAATATCGCGGCTCGCGTGCAAGCCTTGGTCGAGCCGAACACCGTGGTCGTCGCAGACTCCACCCGTCGTCTCCTTGGCGATATCTTTAGTCTTCGCGACCTTGGCGCCCACCACCTCAAAGGCATTAGCGAGCCGGTGAGCGCGTGGGCCGTCCAGGGCGTCTCGGCTTCCGAGAGCCGCTTTGAGGCGGTGCGTCCGACAGAACTCGCCCCTGTCATCGGCCGCGATTCCGAGTTGGAGTTCTTGTTGGAACGTCAACGTTTGGCTCGCACGGGCGAAGGCCAGATCGTTCTCATCTCAGGCGAGCCGGGTATCGGGAAATCGCGCTTAGCAGCGGCTCTGGCTGAACGTGCAGCTAAGCATCAACCACACGTGCATTTCCGTTATCAGTGCTCGCCTTACCACGCCAACAGCGCACTTCATCCCGTGGTCGAGCAGTTGGAAAGGAGTGCCGGATTTAAGGCGGACGATCCCGTCGAGACGCGGCTTGACAAGCTGGAGGCACTCCTCTCGTTGAGAGCACCGCAAGTTCAGACGGTAGTACCACTTTTTGCTGAGCTGCTATCGATCCCATTCGCGAGCCGTTATCCAAAACCGCAGCTAAGCCCCGCCCAGCAGCGTCGCCGCACACTTGCCGCGCTGCTCGATCAATTCGAGAGCCGTTCTCGCAAACAGCCCATCCTGTTGCTTATCGAAGATGTTCAGTGGGCCGACGACACCACCCTCGAATTGCTCGACCTCATCGTAGAGCGAGCCCGACAGTTGTCTATCCTTGCGCTGGTTACCTTTCGACCAGAGTTCGAGCCTCCCTGGACCGGTCTTGCAAATGTCGGAAGCCTGGTCCTCGGACGGCTCAACCCAGATGATGTCAAAGGTGTTGCCACGCAGGTGGCCAATGGCCGAGCGCTTCCGATCGACGTGATGAAGCAGATCGTAACAAAGACTGACGGAAATCCGCTCTTCGTGGAGGAACTCACCAAGGCTGTCCTCGAAGCTGGCATTCTGATCGAATGCCAGGATCGCTATCAGCTCGGGGGACCGTTACCGCCCTTTGCCATCCCGGAAACCCTTCACGACTCCCTGATGGCGCGGCTCGACCGCCTGCATTCGGTGAAGGAGATCGCCCAGATTGGCGCCACCATCGGTCGCGAATTTTCTTATTCCTTGATGCGGGCTGTGGTCGCTCGAGAGGAAACACGGTTGCAGCATTCCCTCTCCGAACTCGAGGAGGCCGGGCTTATTTTCCGCGAAGGTGACCTGCCGGATGCCATTTATAGCTTCAAACACGCATTGGTGAGGGATGCGGCTTATCAGAGCCTGCTGAAGACACGGCGGCGGCAACTCCATGCGCAAATAGCGCGCGTGCTAGAGGAAGGCTTCCAGGATGCCGTCGTGAACGACCCTGAAATCCTTGCGCACCATTTCACCGAAGCCGGCATGCTTGAGAAGGCTACGGACTATTGGCTCAAGGCCGGAAAGCGCGCGCTCGGGCGCTCCTCCAATGCCGAGGCTGTAAAACATCTCACGAGAGGAATGGAGCTGACCCAGCAACTGCTCAGCTCGCCGCAACGCGATCGCAAAGAACTGGATTTCTATCTGGCCCTTGGTCCTGCAGTCGCCGCAACTGAGGGCGATGCCGCGGCTGAAACGTCGCGGGTCTTCTCACGGGCTCGCGCGCTGCTAGGCGAAAGTGTCAGCCTAGAAGAACGGATGACGATCCTGTGGGGCAGCTACCTAGCCCACAGTATGCGCGCGGAGTATAGCTCAGCGCTGGAGGATGCCCGGTACGGCCTCGCGTTGGCCGCAGAGCATGATCATCCCGGCGTGGCCGTCCTAGCCACGCGCTTTATTGGACAATCATTGCATCTCACGGGTGCCTTCGCCGACGCACGCGAACACCTCGATCGCGCCCTCGCACTGTGCTCAACCAATCCAGCCACGATATCGACCTATCGCCGCTTCGGAGTCGATGACGCGGTGAACAGCCTGGCGTGGCTCTCGACGACGCTATTGGTCCTTGGCTATCCTAAACAGTCTACAACAATCGTCGAGCGTACTGAAACTCTTGCTCGAACGAGGGAACAAAGCTTTACGACGGCCCTGGCCCTGGGGAACATAGTCGTTTTGGGCACAATCGGCGGCGACGCAAAGCGCGCTTTGGCTCACGCCGACGAAGCGATATCACTCAGCATCGAGCATGAATTTGCGGCAATTGAACGAAGAGCACGTTTTTTCCGCGGAGCGCTATTAGCCCAAGGAGGGGATCTTCAAGTCGGGATCGAACTGATGCGCGGCGCTTTGACGGCAACTTACCAAAACTCTGAACGGTGCCGCCGCACTCTCTATTTGGGCCATCTCGCCTTCGCTCATGCCCAGCTCGGAGAGCTTGAAGTTGGACTGCGCCTGCTGGACGAAGGCGTTCAGCTGGCCGAAACGACTGGGGAGAGATTCTTTGAGGCCGAGTTGTATCGTCTTCGGGGCAACATCAACCTAAAACTCGGCAGGCGTGACCAGGCAGAGGCCGCACTGCAGCGAGCCGTGGCGATTGCGCGGCAACAACAAGCTCGCTGGTGGGAGTTGCGTGCCTCGATCTGTCTCGCGCGGCATTGGAGTAACGAAGGCAGATATTTCGAGGCTTGGTCCCTCTTAGAGCCTATATACACTTGGTTCACCGAAGGTCGGGATACACCCGATCTGACAGACGCGAGAAATCTCGTGGACGAACTACGCTCAGTTTCAGGAATGAAAGATGGGCCAAAGCGTGGCAGCTGTTGACCAGCACCGCTCAACATCATGCCTGACGTAAATTGATCAGCGTCCGATCAACGCCTTCCCTTCGCCCGCTTTCCGGACTTGCCACCTGTTCGTTCAAGTTTGCTAAGGGCGCTCTCGACATCCTTGATTGCCTTCTTGAGCTGCTTCTCGCGCTTTCCAAGAATGCTCTTGAGCTGTCTTCGCTGCTCGGCGGTCAATGTCGTAAAATCGATCACCTTCGTAAACGCGATGAAGGCCATTGCTTACCTCCCGATGGTGGTGGTCGTTAGGCGTGATCAATATGTGCAAGGCAGTGAAAAAAATATTCTCCAATATCATCGACCTATAGTCAAACGGCATTTCTTCCAGAAATACTCGATCGGCCTTCCGACCCACGGGCTCTCGTGGTGAGCGCGAGAGAAAGCGGTAGCAACTGACATCGCGCTACCACGCCGTCGTTATTTCACTTCCGCTTTTTGTTCTTGAGCCGCGCCGGTCGCGAGGTGCGCTTCGTGCGACCGAGTCGGGAAGACCTTACAGTCGGAGATTTCTCGTGGGGCCTTGATCGCTGCAACAAGGCGCGGAGCGTGGCAAACTGGCGTTGATCCAGCTGATTGGCGAAGCTCTCGAAATCAGTGGCGTCACTGCCAAGCTGGCTCAACCAGACAAATGCACTGTCCAAGGTGCGCAACTCAGGCGTCTGGTATGACAGCAGATCTCGGTAATAAGTTGCCGACTCCTCGCAAAACAGATCACGCGCGATGCCATTTACGAGCCGCCGCACTCCATATTTTATCCCCGTGATGGCCGCTCCTGATATTCCATGGCTCAGCATCGCTCCGAACGTAAAGTTGTGTAGCCCTCGCAGAAACGGAGCAGTGCCGCGGTGCCGCTCGGTGAATTCAAAGGCTTGGCCCAAATAGGGATAGCGCGCGAGGGCCTCGCTTTCCTCGCCCGATGGAGGCGTGAAGCGGTCGCGCCAAAGGGCTATTTGTTCAAAGAATAGGGCGAGCTCGGGACGCGCCGAGAGATCCGCCTCAACGCCGCTCGCAAAAATCATGAAGTCGAATTCGAATCTACGATTGCTGCTTCGAACCCTTGCAATACCGCAAGCTTCGTCGATGAAACTCCATCCGCAGTCGGGGTGCCAGGCGAAATTCTCAAACTCGCGGCATCGCCAAAAAGCGTCCTGTGTAGGCGGGACCGGAAGCTCCTCAAGAATGTGACGCATGAATCGCCAGCGGTCCAGGTCCGTCAGATCGCCGAAGTGGCCCAACATACCGGCAAAATTCATCCAAGTGAGTGGGTTGACCCGCGGCATCTCCGAACGGCGGAAGCAAAGGTCTACTCGCGCGGCGCCCGCCTCAAGTGCGAGAGCTGCGTTGTCAAAGGCGGATGCCCCGGCACCAAGGATACCAATGCGTTTTCCTGCAAGCTTGCGAAAATCGATATCATCGGCCGAATGTGCGTAAAGATCTGCCGACAAATGGGCGACCAGAGACTTAGGAGCGCCCCACCTGCCACTTCCCTCAAAGCCTGTCGCAAGAATGATCTTTCTTGCATACACCCGCTCAATTCCTTCGGAACGACGGAGATGGGCAAGGAAGATGCCATCCGCCGGCTCAATCAACATTAGTTCGACCTCGTTCTCAACCGGGAGGTCCAGGACGTCTCGGTACCAATCCAGATACGAGCGCCACACCTCCCGAGGGACGGTATCTATGCGACCCCATGCTCGCCGCCCAAATTTTTCCTCGTACCACGCCCGCACCGTTAGACTCGGGACGCCGAAATCAATCCCAGTCACCTCCTTCGGAGTCCGCAACCGTTCCATCCGTGCGAAACTGCGCCAAGGTCCTTCGAAACCGCGCTGGCAACGATCGATGATCCTGAAGTTTGCTATGCGCTCAAGCCTCAAGCCGAACGCGATACCCAGTCCGCTCTGTCCAGCGCCGACAACCAGCACGTCCAAAACCGGCACTCCGTCCATAAATCGCGGGACGGTCCACTCCCGAGCCGGATAGTCCAAATAAGTAAGCTCGCGTCGAACGCGCTTCGTGAGTTGGGAGACGCTCATGGGACATTCCTGCCGCTGCGCTCTTGTTAGAAATGACTTTTGCCATTCGGCTTACTGTCCCATTACCACAGGTCTGATTGCAGAAAAATCGACCGCCCGACCGCCATTGGGTTTCGCACAGAGCGATTTTGGCCCGCAAGACAGCGGGCTATTATTCTAGCGCTCACTCAAATTCCGATCCGCTCGACGATCGAGCCATCAGTTGCCTCCGATCGCGAGATACGCAACATCGACAATCAACACGCCTATCGGTGACGATCTGAGCGTCAATCGACTGAAAGACTCAGGCTAGCTCGCCCATCAGGCAGCCTCATAGCGGCACGCTTAGCCGCGTTCCTGACGAAGTCCCCTGCCCGCCCAATCGGCGTAGTGCCGAATTTGCGCGGGTCCATTCGTAGCTCGTCACCGTAGCATTGTACGCGAGCTCCGCGCGGATCGTCAGAATTTGCAATGGGTTCAACTTCTTGGCTGGCGTTGTTTGGAGGAGCGGTGACAGATTACTGACCGCGGCTTTTGACCGTAGGTTCGGAGGACAGTTTTTTTTCCTGAGGCATGGCTGGAAGGCTCAAACCGCTCGACGTAGAGCGCCAAACGCCGATGGAGACGGACTCTACCTGATCATCACCGGACCAACCTCGGAGTCGCATTGGCCGATTGGTGTTGCGGTCCGCGTGTTTCCACCTATTGAATAGCGCGCGAAGCGCTGTCCAATATGGACCGCGCGACCTCGGAAACGCCGGTGAGGATGATCTGCACGCCGATGCAGAGCAGCAGGAAAGCCGACAGTTTCGTCACCACGCTGGTGCCCTCCTCGCCGAACATGCGCGCCATTGCGCTCGATTTCCGGTAGGCATGGTAGATGGCCGCGGTGACGGCGAACGCCACCAGAAGCGAAACGATCGATGACTGGAACATCGCATCGAGGCTGCTGGTCCGGCTAATCCCGATCGCGATGGCTGTCGCGATCGTTCCCGGCCCGGTCGTCAGCGGAATTGTGAGGGGAAAGAAGGCCATGCGTTTCATGGTCGCGTGATCGGGGAACGAGACCTCGTGAGGTCCGGCCGGGCCCGAGGGTGCGTGGAGCATGGACCAGCCTGTCGCTGCGACTACGAGGCCGCCGGCAATCCGAAGCGCCGGGATTGTCACGCCGAAGAAGTTGAGGATCTGGCTGCCCAGAAACAGCGACACCAGCAGGACCACGAAGGCATATCCGGCAACCCGCAGCGCCAGGCTCGCGCGCTCGTCTTCAGAAAGACCTCTCGTCTTGTCGAGGAAGATGAAGGCCAGTCCGTAGGGATTGATGATCGCGAACAGCGCGCCGAAGCCGAACAGGAAATCGGCAACGAGCCCCGATGTGGCGATATCACGCATGCTGCGCCCGCTCCGCTCTTCGGCTTACGGGCATGTGAAGCCGGGCGCTCTGAAATCGGCCAGATTGTCGAGCGTCTTGCGCAGAACCTCGAACAGCACGGCCACCGACCAGCTGTTGGCGACACCGGCCAGCATGCCGACGAAAAACCGGGGCATCATCCTATCAAACCTGATCTCACTTGCCCTTGCCGGGTGATCGCTCAAGACGCGATCTCTGCGCGCGCATGCGCTTGATCTCCTCCCTGAGCGCCTCGGCTTTTTCGTCTCGTTGCTCGCTCGCCGTTTCCAAGGGTTCGTCGCGAAGCAACTTCTGGAGTGCCTTTTCGACAGAAAGCTTGTTGGTCTCGGCCATACCAGACCTTTCTGACGCTACCGCGTCTGTCAGTACCGTGGTTGCAGTCTCAGCTCTTCGGACTGAACATGCCGCCGGCCGCCTTCATCGCCGCCTCACCCATGGTCTTGGTCTGGTCGGTCAGGGCTCGCATCTGCTCCTGGAAGAAATCGGCTTGAAGCTTGAGCGCGTCCTGGACGTCCTTGGCATGGATCAGCTTGTCGCTGAGGTCCAGGGTCGCTGTGACATTGCGCTGCATGAAACTGCAAAACTCCTTCGCCTGGTTCGCGATCGGCAGAGGCGACGAACTGATCCCCTTCTCCAGCATCTCGAAATAGTCGGCGTTGGCCTTACGCAGGCGGCCAAGTGCCTCGGTCAGCGCCGCACGGACGTTATCTGCGGATAGATTGATCTCTGCCATGACGTCTCTCCCTTCAGGTGTTAGCAGTTACGCGGTAAGCCCTCCGAACCAGGCGCCGAAATAACCGGCGTAGAGCGCGGGTATTTCGAGATTCATCGAGTGCCCGACGCGAGGCACGATCACGAGACGGCAATCCGGCATCGCATCGGCCATGACGTGAAGATCGGCTGGTAGAATCCAACCGTCCCATTCGCCCCATAGCACCAGGTGCGGATGCTTCAGCTCCGGCATGCGGCGCTCGAGCTCTCTGCTCTCTCTTTCCTTCGTGAGGTTGACCGGCGTTCCGATCCAGATGCCCTCGGAGACGCCAAAGGTCTGCTCGATGATGCGGTCGAACAACGCCTGGATGTCCTTCAATCCCTCCCGAAATCGAGGCACGGCGTTCGGCGCCATGCTCTCGGGCACGAACAGCGAGGACGCCGCGGTCGCCATGATCGTCCGTGTCAGATCCTTGCTCGCCATCATCGCCCGAAACAGGCCGATCTGGTCGGCATTGAAAGACATGCCGAGCGGCGTCACCGGATCGAGTGCGAACACGCGCCCGAAACGCTGCGGCTGCATCAAGAGCATGCGGGCCGCGATGATGCCGCCGGTCGAATGCGTCGCGAGATGGCAATAGCCGATGTCGAGCATATCGAGTGCCGCCAGCATGTCCTCGGCATGCTGCTGCATGGAGTAGTTCGAATAATCGGCGGCAGGCTTCGGCCGGTCGCTGTCCCCGCAGCCGCGCCAGTCGATGGCGATGACACGCAGGCCCGTTGGAAACAAGGGCGCAGCCAGCTCGATCCAGTCCTTGCTGGCGAGATTGCCATGGATGAAGACGACGGTCACTTCGCCTCGGCCCCACTCCCGCCAGCCAAGCTCGATTTCACCCGCCTGCACCCGTGGCATAGACCGATCCTATTTGTTGAGACCGGCGGTTGGTGCCGCACCGGGAGGTGTTGGCGCCACTGGCAGGGCGGATACCACGGAACCCTTGATCATGCGATCTGTGCCAAGGGGGGATGAGGTGTCGACCGTTCCCTTCGTGACGAAGTCCACGACGTCCGCTGAATATTCCACCGGATTGTCCGTGTGGATGAAGTGCCCGGTCTCCGGATAGATCTTGAGCATCGGCCGGTTGCCGGCGTTGGTCATGCGCGTCATGAACGGCGTGATGACGTCGCGTCCGAGATCGGTCAGCCCGTTGAAAGCCGGCGTCGGGATGAACGGCTCCTTGTCACCGAAGGCGAGGAAGATCGGCGCCTTGATCTGGGTAACCCGCTCGTAAAGGTTCTTCGGATCATCCTGCTGGAGCTCGGCCCCGATCGTGTAGATGTCGAAGATGAAGACGTTGCACCACTGTTCGAGCTCCTTGGGATTACCCTTGGTAAGCCCGACGCGCTGCTCGGTATGGAAGCGCGCATATTCGCTGTCGCTGAAGAAGTAGCCGCTCTTGGCCGCCGACACCACGCCGGTGTCGGGGTTGCGCTTCTTGAAGTAGAAGAAGTCACGAATGCCCTGCTCGTCGCGGGCCTTCTCCGCCGCCAGGATGCCGGTCTGGTCCCAGATCTGCTTCCACTTGTCGAAGTCGCGACCGAGTCCCGGTTGGAACAGAGGTGCCTTCTTGTCTTTCGCGATCGTAATGTCGCGCGGGTATTCCTCGAGTCCGGATGGTGCTTCGAGCGCGAGGCCCTGCACCGCATCCGGCCAGGTCAGGGCGTACCCCGTGACGAACTGACCACCCAGCGAGTGGCCGAGATAATAGGCTTTCTTGACGCCAAGCTGGTTTACGACGAGATCGTAGATGACCTCGCGCATATCCTGCATGGTGCGCGCCGGGCTCTTATCGAGATTACCGGGCCCGGACATGCCGTAGTTGGGCAAGTCCGGCACGATCACACGCAAGCCACTCCGCAGCGCATATTGCATGATGTTGCCATAGTGCCCGCCGAATGCGCCCTTGCCGTGGATGATGACGAGGACCTTGGGATCCTTGTCGGTGCCGGCATACTCATCCATGTAACCGATCTGCCAGGTGTTGCCGATCTTGTCCTTGGCGTTGGCGTATTTGACCGGATAGGGATAGGTCACGAAGTCCTTCCAGAAGGACTTGCTCGGATCGATGTTTTCAGCGACGCCCGGTACGCGATAACTCTTGTCGACGAACATCCCCGCGCGATCAAGAGCCGCGACGTCGTCCATGAAAGCGACGAATTTCGGATCGTTCTTGCGCTGGTTGATGATCGGGAACACGCCGTAATGGGCGACCGGACTCTCCTGCGCGATCAGGTCCGCGCCCGGCACGCGATCTACGGCTTTTTGGGCCAGCTTGAAGTTCAGCCAGAGATCGTTGGTGATGTGCATCACCAGTGTGCGCGACTGGATGCGGCCGAGATAGGGATTGACGTTATGGGTCTCACCGACCCGGTTGCGCCAGACGAGATCGACGGCGTCATAGAGCTTGGCACGGTTGGTGACGCTCAGACCGGCCTTCTCGTTCGGCGGATCCCAGTAGAATATCTCGGGCTGGACCGCGGCCCAGTTCTGGGTCGTGCGGAAGCCGAAGTCGTAGCCCGTCATGCCCAGGATCGACCAGCCGAACGCCACACCCGGCATCGGGTGCTTCTCCTTGGGCAGATTGTAGTAGTCGCCCTTGGTCGCCTGCCAGACCGGATCGCCCTCGATCGCGGCCGTCATCATCTGGAAGGTCCAGTTACCGACGGGGTCTTCACCGTCCGACTGCGTGGTGCCGCCGATCGGCATCAGGGCGCCGATATATTCGGGATGCATGACCCCCCACACATAGGTCTGGGTGCCGCCCATGGAGACGCCCGTGACAAGCGCGACACGCGCGACCTTCAACTCGTCGCGCAGCAGGCGGTAGTTCGCCTGCACCATGTCGTAGTAGCTGTACTGCGGAAACTTGATGCCGAGGCCGTCGGACGGTTTGCTTGCGCCCCACGTGCCCAGCGGGTCGACCATGATGACGTAGTAGCGGTCGGTGTCGATCGGCCGTCCGGGGCCGATGATCGGGACGCCGCCCGACAGGGCCGCGCCCTTGACCCACTGTTCGTACATATCGGTGGAATCGCCGGAATAATAGGAATTGATCACGACCGCGTTGGTGATCTCACCGGCGGCATTGCGCCGCGCGTCGCCGACCGCGATGTATCCGGTACGCAGCTTGCCTGCCCCGAGCGATTCCAGCGTCACGCCGCCCTCGCCGCCATTCTCCCATTTGGAGGGATTGGCCAGGTCGTACTTGCCGCCAAGCCGGAAGTTCGCGATCTCATAGGTCTTTTTGAGCCCGTCATGCTGCATCTGCGACGAGCGCCGCGTGAACGGCTGGGCGACCGCGAGCGCGGTGCCGACCAGCAACAGGATCAGGCTGACAAAGCAACGCTTGAGTGCGCTTCTCCCGTTCATGACGAACTCCCTACTGGCGGTGTTTTGCGCGAACGCTAGGCTGGACCTCCTCCTGAGGCTTGATTTAGCTCAATGGAATCCTTGAGCCTGCGTTGAGGATCGTGGTCATCGTCACGCTGGCCGGTCCCCGCAATGCCCTTCCTCACTCATGGCTCATATCGTATCCGCTATGAGCTCGACGGACCGGCGAATGCGCCTGCCTATGTGCTCGTCAACGGTCTCACGCAGTATTCCGAGCTTTGGGGCACGTATCGCGACACGCTGATCGCACGTCGGTTCCGGGTCGCTACGTTCGACCTGCTCGGCCAGGGCGTCTCCGACAAGCCCGCGCTGTTCATCGATCAGGACGACCACATCGCTGTGCTGCATCGCCTGATCGGCGAACTTGGCGACAGTCCGGTCTTCCTCAGTGGCATCAGTTTCGGTGGCTTGATCGCGCTGCGCTATGCCATCGAGCATGGCGCGCGGCTGTCGGGCCTTGTGCCGATGAGTTGCTTTGCCGAGCTTTCGCCACAACTGCTACTGATCGGCAACGCCTTGCGCACCGGCCTCATTCTGGGCGGCACCGGCTACCTCCAGGATCTGCTGCTGCCGATGAACCTGTCCGACCAGTGGCTGAAGCCGCTGCTGGACAAGCTCGACAGCGTGAAGCGGCAGGGCTGGCTGGTCAACGACGTGTACGCCCTTCAGAACCTGATGGAGTCTTTCCTCGACTTCAAGCCGCTGACGCCGCAGCTCTCCTCAATATCCGTCCCGACCATGATCCTGAACGGTGAGTTCGACTTCCTCACGCCGCGGGCGTTGCACGAGACGTTGCGTGTGGAAATTCCCGACAGTGCGCTCGTCATCATCCCGAGGGCCTATCACGCCTTCACGCTCGAAAAGGCCGCACTAACAGCCGACCTGTTGGCGCGCTTCGCCGAGGACGTGATGGCCGGCCGCTGGCAGGGCAACAAGCAGGTCTTGATCGCGCCGGAAGATGCCGGCGGAGACTTTTCCCCGTTTCCCGCCGGCTATGACCATCTGCGCGCGATCCCGGTCCTGAGGCCAGCGACATGAGCGCGTTCTTCGGACCGTTGCAAGCCGACGGGCGCGTGCCGCCGCGCCAGCAGACGCGGGTCGCCGCATTCCTGGTTTCTGCGCATGGTGCGCTGGCACGGCAATTCGCGGTCGCCCTGCCCGCGAGATTCGATGCCGCCTGGCAGACCGAATTGAACGCGCAGTTCTATCGCGAGAGCGAGATCGTCTCGCTTCTCATGCGCGCGACCGCCTGGGTCCCGGACCTCGCGCTGGGCCCGATGGCGGCATCCTGGGAGATGGCCTGGCTCCCCGCCCTGATCGACGGCATCGCCGATCACACCCGCGCGCAGACCATTCACCTCGCGACGCTCGCACATGCGGTCCATGCCGGGATCCGGCCGGCGGCCCTGCTGCCGACGGAAGCGAACGCGAACGATCCCTTTGTGATGGCGCTGCGCCGCATCGAGTTCGAGAGCGGCCGGCTGTTGCAGGCGCAGATTCTGTTCCTGAAGGGCCCGGACCTCCTACCTTTCCGGGACGCCGTCAGCGCGACGCTCGAACGGCGACACGCCGAGGTGCGCAGGCTCTGGCACGAGACCCTTGCAGGCATCGGCGTTGGCCTGCGCGAATGACCCGGCAACCTTGACGCAGATCAAAGCCGAGAGTCTGCCCGCCCCCAACATCGATCCAGTATTCACCTGCACCTGCCGACCGGAGTTCCGCCCATGAAGGCCGTTTCCGTCGAAGAAGCCGTTGCGATGATCCCGGCCGGTGCGAGCGTCATGGTCGGCGGCTTTATGGGCGTCGGAACCCCGGAGCGCCTGCTTGACGAACTCGTGCGGCAGAACAAGACCGGCCTGTCTCTGATCTGCAATGACGCCGCTACTCCCGGCAAAGGCGTCGGCAAGCTGTTCGACGCTGCGCTGGTCTCAAGGCTGACGGCAACGCATATCGGCCTCAATCCGAAGGCGCAGCAGCAGATGCTCGCGAACCAGATCGCCGTCGATCTCGTGCCGCAAGGCACCTTTGTCGAACGCATCCGCGCAGGCGGATGTGGCCTCGGCGGCGTGCTGACGCCGACGGGCGTCGGAACGCTGGTTGCCGAAGGCAAGCGTCAGATCGAGGTGGATGGCAAGCCGTTCCTGCTGGAGACGGCATTGCGGGCGCAGTACGCGCTGGTTCACGCGTTTCTCGCCGACTATCTCGGCAATCTCGCTTACGCACTGACCTCCCGCAACTTCAACCCGGTCATGGCGATGGCTGCCGACACGGTCATCGTCACTGCAGAGAACATCGTGCCCGTCGGTGTCATCGCGCCCGATCACGTCGTGACCCCGGCGCCGCTCGTCGATTACCTCATTACCAACGGGTGAGATCATGGACCCGCAGATCATCATCGCCCGACGCGTCGCCAGGGAGTTGAAGAGCGGAAACCTTGTCAACCTCGGCATCGGCATTCCGACCCTGGTTGCGAATTACGTTCCGGCCGATTTGAAAGTCTTCTTTCAGTCGGAGAACGGACTGATCGGCACCGGGCCGATTCCCGAACAAGGCATGGCGCATCCGACGCTGACAGACGCCGGCGGCCGCCCCATTAGCGCGCTCCCGGGTGCGGCGACCTTCGACAGCGCGATGTCGTTCGGACTGATCCGCGGCGGCCATGTCGACGTCACCGTGCTCGGCGGCCTCCAGGTCGATGCGCATGGGCTTCTCGCCAACTGGATGATCCCAGGCAAGATGGTGCCGGGCATGGGCGGGGCGATGGACCTCGTCAGCGGCGCCAAGCGGGTCATCGTCGCCATGCAACATGCCGCGAAGGGCAAGTCGAAGATCGTCAAGACATGCAACTTGCCCCTGACCTCGGCGCGCCCGGTCCATCTGGTCGTGACCGACATGGCGGTCATCGGTTTTGCGGACGGCAAGGCGACGCTGCTCGAGACCGCTCCAGGTGTCAGCGTTGGCGAGGTTATGGCGGTGACAGAGGCCGAATTGGTCATTCCTGACAACATCCCGGAAATGACGATCTGACGAGGTCACGACCATGCGGATATTCAGCGACTTCAACGAGATCAAATCCGCGGTCGGCACCGAGATCGGCGCGAGCGACTGGATCGAAGTGACCCAGGATCGGATCAATAAATTCGCCGAAGCAACCTGTGACGAGCAATGGATCCATGTCGACCAGGACCGCGCCAGGAAGGAAGCGCCCGGCGGCACCACCATCGCTCACGGACTGCTGTCGCTCTCGCTTGCTCCGCTGTTCATTCGATCCGTGATGGGTTTGAAAGGGCTGCGCAATACGCTGAATTATGGCGCGGATCGCATCCGGTATCTGGCGCCAGTGCCGGCCGGCTCAAAGCTCCGCGGCCGGGTCACCGTCGCTGAAACCGAGGACGTGCCGCCGGATGGCTTGCGCGTCAACTATCATCTCGTGATCGAGATCGAGGGCGGCAAGAAGCCCGCTTGCGTCGCCGAGCTGATCGCCCTGCACTATCGCTGAGTGCGCTCAGTCGATGATGTGATACCCGCCATCGATATAGAGAACGCCCCCGGTGATCAGCTTGGCACCATCAAGCGCCAGGAACGCGGTGGCATTGCCGACGTCGTCGATGCTGACCAGGCTGCGCGCAGGCGCTTTGGACTGCGCCTTGTCCATGAGCTCGTCGAACTCCGGGATGCCTGACGCCGCGCGGGTGGCGAGCGGGCCTGGCGAGATCGCGTGCACGCGGATCCCCTTTGGGCCAAGTTCGGCGGCCGCGTAGCGGACGGCCGCTTCAAGCGCCGCTTTCGCCACGCCCATGATATTGTAGTTCTCCACCACCATTTGGCTGCCATAGTAGGTCATGGTGAACATCGTGCCGCCGTTCTTCATCAGCGGCTCGGCGAGATGCGCCATGCGCAGGAATGACCAGCAAGAGACGTCCATCGTCTTAAGGAAGCCGTCGCGGCCGACGTCCACCACGCGGCCATGGAGCGCCTCCTTCGGCGAGAAGGCGATCGAATGCAGCAGGAAATCGAGCTGTCCCCATTCCTTCGCGATCCGCTCGAACACCGCCTCGATCTGCCCCTCCGTCATCACGTCCAGCGGCATGAAGATCGGCGCTTCCAGCGCCTGCGCCAGCGGTTCGACGTGTTTCTTGGCGCGATCGTTGAGGTAGGTGACGGCCAGATCGGCCCCAAGCGCACGAAATGCCCTCGCGCACCCCCAGGCGATGGACTGGTCGTTCGCGATGCCGACGACGAGGCCCTTCTTGCCCTTCAGGGCAACCTTTGTATCCGGGAACACGGGGATCATGACACCCTCTCTTGTCTTGGATTGGTCGATTGTCCGTTCATCAACAGCGACAGCGTATGCTGTGCGATCATCAGCTCCTCGTCGGTCGGCACGACGTAGACGGGGATGCGGCTGTCGGAACGCGAGATCAGCCTGGAATTGCGCGCGTTCTCGACGGGATCGAGCGTGCCGCCGAGCCATCCGAGCTGCTCGACCACGCGCGCGCGAATGTTCGCCGAATTCTCGCCGATCCCGGCCGTGAAGACGAAGGCGTCGAGGCCCTGCAAGGCCGCCGCGAGCATGCCGGCACTGAGACCGATCCGGTAGACGAAATAGTCGACCGCGAGCTTCGCCTTGGGGTCGGCGCTCGCCTCCAACTCGCGCATGTCATTGCTGACACCGGAGAGCCCCTTCAATCCGCAGTCGCGATAAAGGAAGTTCTGCACGTTTGAGGCGGACATCCCTTTCTCGGAGATGAGATAGATCACCACCCCGGGATCAATCTGGCCTGGACGCGTTCCCATCGGCAGGCCATCGAGCGCCGTGAAACCCATGGTGCTCTCGACACTGCGCCCGTCCTTGAGCGCGCACATCGATGCGCCGCTGCCGAGATGGGCAACGATCACGCGCCGCTTCGCGATATCGGGCGCCACGCCCGGCAGCGTCCGGGCAATATATTCGTAGGACAGCCCATGAAAGCCATAGCGCCTGACACCCTCGGTATGAAGTTGATGCGGAATAGCATAATGGTCGGCGACGGCATCATGCGTGCGGTGAAATGCGGTGTCGAAGCAGGCAACCTGCGGCAGTGTCGGGAAATTCGCCAGCAGCGAACGGATCGGCGCCAGATTGTGGGGCTGGTGCAGCGGCGCCAGGGTCACAAATCGTTCGAGACGGGACACGACGCCGTGGTCGATCAGGACCGGCCGCGAATAGTCCGGCCCACCATGCACGACCCGGTGACCGACCGCGATCGGCGTGACGCGAAGTTCGTCCCGCAGCCAGTCGCCGGCAACGGCCATCGCTGCCGGAACATCAGGCACAGCCTCGATCGGATAAGCCCGATCGGCCATCGGATCGCCGCTCGGGCCACTTGCCCGCAGACGCGGTCGGCTGCCGATACCGTCCATCTGTCCCTTGATCTGACGACGAAGCGCACCGTCGCCTTCGATCGCGTAGACCTGAAACTTCACACTGGACGAGCCGGCATTGACGACGAGGATCGTATCCATGGCGATCACGCGGCAACCGTCGGCGCCTTCTGGCGCCGGGCATAAGCATAGAGCGCGGCGACCGCACAGGACGCCATCCGCGCACGTGGCGAATCCGCGCGCGAGGTCAGCACGACGGGCACGCGCGCACCGAGCACGATGCCGGCGCCATCGGCCTTGGCGAAATAGGCGAGATTCTTAGCGAGCATGTTGCCGGACTCGAGGTCCGGAACCATCAGGATCTGGGCGCGCCCGGCGACCTCGGATGTGATGCCCTTGATCCGCGCGGCTTCCAGATCGATGGCATTGTCGAAAGCCAGCGGGCCGTCGAGGATGCCGCCGGTGATCTGGCCGCGATCGGCCATCTTGCACAGGGCCGCGGCTTCGATGGTCGAGGGGATTTTCGAGGTCACGGTCTCGACGGCAGACAGAATCGCCACCCGCGGCGTCTTGCCGAACCCTGCCTGGTTGTAGAGGTCGATCGCATTCTGAATGATGTCGCGTTTGGCGTCGAGATCGGGGAATATGTTAATCGCCGCATCCGTCACGAAGATGGTCTCTGCATAGGCAGGCACATCCATCACGAAGACATGGCTGATACGTCGGTCGGTGCGCAAGCCACCGGTCTTGGCGGTGACGGCGCGCATCAATTCGTCGGTGTGCAGGCTGCCCTTCATCAACAGCTCGCCTTTGGCGGCATGGATGAGCTCGACGCCCTTGGCCGCGGATTCGTCGCTGTGCGCGGCATCAACAATCTCGAAACCGGACACATCGAGGTCGCACCGGGCGGCAGTATCCTTGATCTTCCGCTCGGGCCCGACGAGCACGGGCCGGATAATGCCGGCGCTTGCGCTGTCGATGGCACCGCGCAGCGAGGTCTCGTCGCAAGGATGCACCACGATGGTCGGCGTTGGCGGCGCGCCCTTCGCCGCCGCAATTAGCCGATCATATTTGCTGCCGGGCTGGGTTTGCGTCGTGTCGGCCGACATGATGTCACTCCCGATCCTGCCAATCCGCGTTACGACGCCCGTGCCTTGGGATCGAAAGGGGCGACGTTCGATGTCAACTCCGCCTCTCCGTCCAGACCGAAGAGCGCGGCGACGCGCTTCAAGCGATTGGCCCGCTCGCCGGTGATGTCCTCACTCGCCGACAGCACCTCGCGCATCGCCGCGAAAGCCGCACGCCGCTGGTTGGTGTCGTCGGGCAACAATTTCGGGATCGCAGCGAGAGCACCTTCGCGATCAAGAAGCAGCATGAAGAACTGCTCACGCACCAGCTTCTTGAATTCCGACAGCGTCATGCGGGCGCCGGCATGGTCACGCCGAACCTGCCGCAACGCCTCGATACTCCTCTCATCCACCATGCCGCGTGCGGAGCCAACATAAAGCAGCGCGCGGAGCGCCGCTTCGCGGAGCCCGCCCTCAGCGATGTGCGATTTTAGCTCGGCGATCCGTGCCGCGAGCATGGCGCGATGCTCCGGCGACATCTCCCGGCGGCGCGAGGGCACGGAATTAGGGTCGACGCCGACCGCGGCCTGGAGCAGCGGCGAGCCGTAGAGGTTGAGGAAGACGGCCTCGCTCAGCGCCTCCTGCGCATCGCGCCAGCTATCCAGCGCGTGCACGATCTGCTTCGACATTTGTTCCTGGAATGCCAGGAATGGATTGTCCTTTGAAACCGGCTTGCGGTCTGTCTCGACACGATCTGCAGCCGATTTGACCGTGGACATCCAGGGGTTCTGGCTGCTGAACGCCTCGTATTGCAGCCGCAGCGGATGCATGTTGCGGGCCCATTCCGCGAGTTGGGGCGTCACCATGCCCTTCACCCACGGCCGCATGAATTTCTGATAAGCAGCGAGATTGAGCTCCGAGACACGCTTGGCCGCAGCAAAGCGCCGCTCGTCCTCGGGCGAATTTCCGCCCATCGCGCGGATATCATCCAGCGTGCGGGCCTCGCACCGCATCACCCACTGACCGGCCGCAAGATCCGCATTGAGTGTCTCGTTGCCACGGGCCTCGAACGTGGCCTCGTAGAGCCCTGGCGGCAGCACGTCGATCAGGTCGATGTTACTTGAGAATTCAGCGTGCTCCTTCTTCGCCACACCGCCGGATACGAAGATGCCGAGATGGCCGATGCTCTCGTGAACGGTATAGACGATGGTCTGGCCATAAGCTCTGATCTCGTCGACGTCGGCGTAGCAGTCCAGGATCCAGTCCAGCGCCTGCTGCGGCGGGGTGACGTTGTCGCCCTTGGAGCAGAACACAACGATCGGCGAACGAATGTTGCGCAAATCGACCTTGCGGCCGTCGGACATCTCGATCTTGCCGGCTGCGAGATTGTTGCCGATGAAGAGCTCGTCGACGATGAACTGGATTTCCTCGGCATTGAGATTGACGTGTCCGCCCCACCAGCGCTCAAAATCGAGATAGCGTTCCGCCTCGGTATCGACCTTGGAGTAGACGTTGTACTGCTTGGTCCAGAGCGTATTCGACGGGTTCTGGTTCTCGAAATTCTGCACCAGCCAGGCGCCGTCGAATTTGCCGGCGCCGAGATCGCTCGTGAGCGCCGTGAGCCAGCTTCCGCCCAGCAGGCCGCCGGAATAGCGCATGGGGTATTTGCCATGCACGCCTGCCCAGTAAGCCAGCGGCGCACCGGCGATGATCAGCGGCCCGAATAATTCCGGCCGCAGTGACGCCAGGATCATGACGGCCCAGCCGGCCTGACAATTGCCGATCACGCAGGGCTTTCCGTCGGCGTCCGGATGACGGCTGATGACGGTCTCGATGAAGATGGCTTCCGCGCGCGCAATGCGTTCGATGGTCTGCCCGGGCATAGGCTCCGGAAGGAAGCCGATGAAGTAGCAGGAATGCCCCGCCTTCATGGCGACGCCGATCTCGCTATCGGCCTTGAAGCCGCCGATGCCGGGTCCATGGCCGGCGCGTGGATCGACCACGACGAACGGACGCCGGCTCATGTCGATCTCAACATCCTTCGGCGGAATGATGCGCACCAGCGCGTAGTTGACCGGTTCGTCCAGCTTCCGGCCGTCCGTGATCAATTCTGCAGCATATTGCAGCACATGCGGCGCGGTCTGGGCGACGTGATCGCGGTACTGGTCGCCGCGCTGGCGCATGATGTCCAGGAACAGGACGCTGCGCTGTCCCGCATCAACCATGTATTCCACGGCCGAGGCGACCAGCCCCGACATCGGGCCATCAGGCAGCTTTAAGTCTTTGATCGCCATGTTCGACCTCGTCGTCGCGCGAGGTCATTCAAAAAGGTCGGCGGTCGCTGACGTTGATTTAGGTCAACGGTCGGCGACGGTGTTCGCGCCAATCGGGATCGACCAACCGCCCCGCGGGGCGCGCCGCAATCGGGCCGCGGGAGAGCTTAAGTGCCGGATGCAGCAAATTACAGCCGCCAGGAGAGACTACGCGACGGACAATTGGTCGATATCCGGGCGCTTCGTCCCGAGGACGAGCCCGACATGCTTGCCGCACTCGAGAAGACCAGCGCTCAATCGCTCCAACGCCGCTTCTTTGTGACGAAGCGTCATTTTTCCGAACGGGAGCGCGCTTTTTTCATGGAACCCAATTTCAGAAACCACGTGGCACTGGTTGCGTGCACGGAAGAGGCGAGCCGCAGCGTGATCATCGGCGGTGGTCGCTACGTCATATTCGAGCCTGGACGGGCCGAAGCGGCTTTCGTCGTGATCGATGCCTGGCAGGGACGCGGCGTTGGCGGGCTGCTGACGCACCATCTGATCGCGATCGCCCGCGAGGCCGGTTTGACGGAGTTGACCGCGGAAGTGCTACCGGAGAACGCAGCGATGCTCCGCGTCTTCGACAAGTTTGGCTTCAAGCCCGCAACGATCCGCGAACCCGGTGTAATTCACATGGCATTGAAGCTGTCCTAATACGCGGCCGGCAAGAGAGCTCTGGCATCGAGTGAATGGCGGCGGCGCGTCGCGCCACCGTCCGCTGATACCGGCACCTCCAAGCGTGCGCCCTCACCCCAAGCCTGAATTTTCCGCCGCACGCGATCTGTCAGGCGAGCGTCAGCCTGTTCGTCTAGCTTCGCAACATGTCGGCCGCCGACACACGCCGCCTCTCAGCAATCCCGGACACTGGCGACACCGCCCAGGGCGTCGCTGGTTGCGAGGCCCGGTTGGATTCGCGTCCATTTCCGGGCCTCGTTTGCTGGTGCGCAAAGGAAAACGGCGCCCCGCAAGGAGCGCCGCATGGAATTGTCGTAGCTGCGTTGGCTCAGTAACCGCAGGACGCGCAGCCCATCTGCACTGGCGCGTAATAGGAATAGCCGGGCGAAACCATCTCGACGCGCTGGCGCGTGGCGTATTGCGGCGGGATGCGTTCGTACTGGACGCTCGGCGGTGCCACCATCACGGTCTGCGGCACCATCACGGTGCGGTACTGCGCCGGCGCGCGGTGCGCGACGGTCGCGCCGGGCGACACCATCACGGTCTCGTCGACGGTGCGGTATTGCGGCTGCACGTATTGCTGCTGGTAGCAGGTCTGGCACGGCGGCGGCGCGTAGCAATTGTAGCAGCCGGCGGAGGCCGCGCTCGTCATGGAAATCGCGGCGACGACTGTTGAGAAAGCGATAGCGAGAGTACGAGACATTGTGGTGGTGCCCCAGTTGCCCAAAATGGATTTGCGAAGGTCGCGAGCAGTATACGCTGCAACATCCCGAGTTGCCGAACTTCGTCGAGGCATCCTTAATGCGAACGGCCGGCTTTCGCCGGCCGTTCAGAACTTGTTGACTATGCGCGCGAGGCGCGGACGGTGCAGCGCTTACTTCGTGCGCCGCTTCACCTCGCGCACGGCACCGCGCGCAGCGCTGGTGGTGAGCGCAGCGTAAGCCTGCAGCGCGGTCGAGACGTTGCGCTTGCGGCCCACAGCCTGCCAGGCGGCATCGCCCTTGGCCTCTTCCGCCGCGCGGCGCTTGGCGAGCTCCTCGTCGGAGACTTCCAGCGTGATACTGCGCTTCGGGATGTCGATGGCGATGCGGTCGCCGGTGCGGACGAGACCGATGTTGCCGCCTTCCGCCGCTTCCGGCGACAGATGGCCGATCGACAGGCCGGACGAGCCGCCGGAAAAGCGTCCGTCGGTGACGAGCGCGCAGGCTTTGCCGAGGCCCATCGATTTCAGGTAGCTGGTCGGATACAGCATCTCCTGCATGCCGGGGCCGCCGCGCGGACCTTCGTAAATGATGACCACGACCTCGCCGGCGACGACCTTGCCGCCCAGAATGCCTTCCACAGCGGCGTCCTGGCTTTCGAACACGCGCGCGGGGCCGGAGAATTTCAGGATCGAGGCGTCCACGCCCGCGGTCTTCACGATGCAGCCGTCCTGCGCGAGGTTGCCGTAGAGCACGGCGAGGCCGCCATCCTTGCTGAAGGCATGCTCGAGGTTGCGGACCACACCCTTCTCGCGATCGCTATCGAGCTCGTCGTAACGGCGCTCCTGGCTGAAGGCGACCTGCGTTGGGATGCCGCCGGGCGAAGCGCGGAAGAACGTGCGGACAGACTCGCTCTTGGAGCGCTTGATGTCCCAGCGCTCCAGCGCGTCGTTCATGGTTGGCGCGTGCACGGTCGAGACCGAGGTGTCGATCAGGCCGGCGCGGTCGAGCTCGCCCAGAATGCCCATGATGCCGCCGGCGCGATGCACGTCCTCGACATGGACGTCGGCGACCGATGGCGCGACCTTGCACAGCACGGGCACGCGGCGTGACAGCCGGTCGATGTCCTGCATGGTGAACTCCACCTGCCCTTCATGGGCCGCCGCCAGCAGATGCAGCACGGTGTTGGTCGAGCCGCCCATCGCGATATCCAGCGTCATCGCGTTCTCGAACGCCTTGAAGTTGGCGACATTGCGCGGCAGCACGGAGGCATCGTCCTGCTCGTAATAGCGGCGCACGATATCGACGATGGTGTGGCCGGCCTCGACGAACAGGCGCTTGCGGTCTGCATGGGTCGCCACCACCGTGCCGTTGCCGGGCAACGCGAGGCCAAGCGCTTCGGTCAGGCAATTCATCGAATTGGCCGTGAACATGCCCGAGCAGGAGCCGCAGGTCGGACACGCCGAGCGCTCGATCACCTTGACGTCCTCGTCGCTGACCTTGGAGTCGGCGGCCGCCACCATGGCGTCGATGAGGTCGACGGCCTTGGTCTTGCCCTGCAGCGTGACCTTGCCGGCCTCCATCGGGCCGCCCGAGACGAACACGGCGGGGATGTTGAGCCGCAGCGCGGCCATCAGCATGCCGGGCGTGATCTTGTCGCAGTTGGAGATGCAGACGAGGCCGTCGGCGCAGTGCGCGTTGGCCATGTATTCGACGCTGTCGGCGATCAGCTCGCGCGACGGCAGGCTGTAGAGCATGCCGTCATGGCCCATGGCGATGCCGTCATCGACCGCGATGGTGTTGAATTCTTTGGCGACGCCGCCGGCCTGCTCGATCTCGCGCGCCACGAGCTGGCCGAGGTCCTTGAGGTGGACGTGGCCGGGCACGAACTGGGTGAAGGAGTTCACGACCGCGATGATCGGCTTGCCGAAATCGGCATCCTTCATGCCCGTCGCGCGCCAGAGGCCGCGGGCGCCCGCCATGTTGCGGCCGTGGGTAGTGGTGCGGGAGCGATAGGCTGGCATGGCGGTTTCCGTCCTCGGTTGGGTCAGCCGGGCGGAAAAATGGAAGCCGCCTCAGGCCTTTCCGGCCGGATAGCGCACGGGCTGGGCGCGCGCAACGGGAACTTGCCCCGAAACGGCCCGGATCGGCCCCGCGCAGGCCTCCCCTGCTCTCGGCGCGGGTTGTTGCAGGGTCGCGCCAGCGCCGGACGGACGCTGCGGTAGTTAGCGCTTGGGCTTGGGCAGCACAATTCTCCCCTGGGAGGCAATGCCGCCCCACTTGGCGGACCACCCGACTTCCGAGGCCGAGAATGGCTCGATGCCTGCATGACCCCCGGCACCCTGCAGTGCAAACAGGGCGCCCTGGGGATCCACACATCGTGCGATCCAGCAGCCATCAGGCAATTCGATCGGACCCTGGAGGATTCGGCCTCCACCAGCATTCACATGCTTCGTCGCAGCGCCGATGTCGTCGACATTGAAGTAATGCAGCCAACATGGCTGCGCTACGCTCGAAAGTTTCGTCAGCATGCCGCCGGCCGTTTGCCCCCCCGCCGAAAACAATTGATACCAGTCCGCTGGATCGGTTTGAGCGTCAGCCTTCTGCCAACCAAATAGTTCTCTGTAGAAATCGAAGATCACGGTCCGGTCGGCGGCCAATAGCTCATGCCAGCCTACGCGCCCGGGCTCGTCCAGCCGGCCCGGTTTCCAACGGCCATATGTCGGTTTCTCGATCAGCCCGAACGTCGCTTTCTGCGGATCGGCAGCGACTGCTATTCGGCCAATATTGGTGTCGGTCGGCGGCACAAAGATCGTGCCTTCGAGACGCCTGATCTGCGCGGCAGCCCCGTCCAGGTCGTCGACAGCGACGTAACCCATCCATCTCGGCGTTGCCCCTGATCTCCGCCCCTCTTCCGGGATATCCATAAGGCCGCCCAGCGGGGTGCCGCCGCTACGAAGCACCGTGTAAGGCAGTTCCGGAGTCGATTCGTCCGTCACGCCCCAGCCGACGACCTTGCGATAGAATGCGCCCGCCGCCGCGACGTCCGTGGTCAGCAGTTCGTACCAAGCGAAACGTCCGAGTTGATCCGCCACGCCGATCTCTCCGTTCAAACCTGGATGCGCTTGCGGCACTGCACCAAGCTGCACGCGCACCGAGAGCGTGGATCGTTGACGCGTTGTGTCAACCGGCCGTGCCGATTGCCGTTCATGAAGATGAATACATCCCGAACGTGCAGCCCCGCGCTTTTGTGCGCGTAATTGTTGCCCGCGTTATTTCCTGGGCGTAGACTTACCGCGGCTGGGATACTTCTTGCAATGCTCGGAGGTTCGACCATGCGGCAGGCGAAGAAGACTTCTAAAGGGAAGAAGCGAGTAAGCAAAGTCGCCGTGCCGGCGTTCGGAGCCGCAGGGTTGGCGTTCTCGCTGGCGGGAGGCGCATCGGCGTCCGCCGTACCGACACCCGACGTACAACAATTGCCGCACCTTGGAACGGGCCAGGCAATCACGCTCGATGAAGAGGAAATGGCTGACGTCAGCCTGGCCACCTTCCATCTCTTCGACAAGGAAAACGCCGGTAGCCGCGTGCAGCTTGCATGGCGCGGATGCGGCGGTTGCCGCGGCTGCGGAGGCTGTCGGGCTTGCCGTGGTTGCCGATGTGGCGTCGGTTGCCGATGTGCGGGTTGTGCAGTTGGCTGTGCTGTCGGCTGTGGCGTTGGTGTGGTGGGATGCGCCGTATCATGCGCGGGTTGCTGCGCATCGTGGGGCCGCTGCCGCGTGTGCTAGACCCCGGCGCATTCCGAATGTCAAATTCACGGGTTGATAGGTCATTGGCCGGCCTCAAGAAAGGGTCCGGCCAATTGCTTGATTTCGCTACGACGCCTGCATCGGCGGCTTGCGGGTGACAGCTGAATTCGCTTCAATTCTCTGGGAAAATGCCGGCGCGCGGTCACGACGATCCATGCGCCGGGGATCTAGCGTGACGGCAACAGGATCAGCGTGCTGACTCAATGACTGCAACTCGCAAGGCCCGCGTTGCGCGGCAGACCCGCAAAGACATTCTCCGATTTGCACCGAATTTCACCGCTTACTTGCTGCCTCCCGATGCGGTTTGTCTCTATTCCGAGAACCGCAAATTCTTCCTGCACGGCGAGCTCTACTGCGCCCTCGCCACTGCGATCGGGCAACACGGCAAGACCGGGTCGGAGATCATTCGCCAGCTTTCGAAGCGCTTCCCGGCCGACAAGATCGAGGAAGCAATCAAGCGGCTGCTCGATCGCCGATATGTCGTTGCGCGGACCCCGAAAGCGTTCGACGACGCCGTCGGCGGTTTCCTGGCAAGCCTCGGCATGCCCCTGGAGATCGCGGAACAAAATCTTCGCAATTGCCCCGTGCAGGTCGAGTCGATTGACGTCAAAGGCGCCAAGGAGCTGACCGCGGCCTTGGGTAAGCTCGGCGTTCAAATCGCCAAGCGCTCGCCGAAGCTCACGATCACGCTGGTAAACGACTATCTCGACGGGCGACTTGCTGAACTGAACCAGGAACGTGTGGCCGGCAAGACGTCCTGGTTGCTGGTACAGCCATCCGGCGCGTTTCCGCTGGTCGGGCCCATGTTCAAACCGGGCGAGAGCGCCTGCTGGACCTGCCTGTTCGATCGCATGATCCGCAACCGGGAGATCAAGGGGTTTCTTGACCGGGGACCGGCGCATGCGGTTGCCATGTCGCCTCTCGTCAGAGAGAGCGTCGGCAAGACTGGAATCCATTTTGCGGCGGTCGAGATCGCCAAGGCAATTGCCTCGGATTTTCGCACCGATTTGTGCGATCACATCGCAAGCTTCGACCTGACCGGCGCCGCCATCGCCAAGCACTACGTGACGCGACGTCCGCAATGTCCGACCTGCGGCAGCAGGAAGTTGAACAACCCGCGCCGATCTCCGGCCCTGGTCGAGATTGCCGAGGGCAAGAGACTCGTCATGACCAGCGGTGGATATCGCACCGTGACGTCGCGGTCGACGGTGTCGCGCTTCCGCAAGCATGTGAGCCCGCTGACCGGCGTGGTCACCCGGCTCGAGCGGATCGACGTCGACCTGCCGATGAACACCAATTACTTCGCCCAGCACAATTTCTCCGCGCCGGCCCACAGCATCGACCAGCTCAGGTCCGGATTGAGTGGCGGCAGTTTTGGCAAGGGCTCGACCGCCGAGCAGGGTGAAGCCAGCGCGCTGATGGAATCGATCGAACGCTATTCGGGCATTTTCCAAGGCGATGAGATCAGAACGACGCGCCGCTTCGTCGATTTCGCGCCTGGCGACGCGCTTCTTCCCAACGACGTCCAGCTCTTCAGCGAAACGCAGTTCAAGACCAGGTTTCTGCAGCAGCCGGACGATCCCCATCCGGTGCCCGAGCCGTTCGATCCCTCGACGAGGACCGAGTGGTCGCCGGTCTCGTCGTTGCGCGACAAACGCTTCAAATATCTGCCGACCGGCCTCCTGTACTTCTTCTATGGCGGCTTTCATACGGATTCCAACGGCTGCGCGGCCGGCAACACCCGCGACGAAGCCATCGTTCAGGGCTTCCTCGAACTGATCGAGCGCGATGCCTACGCGATCTGGTGGTACAACCGGGTGCAACGCGCCGAGGTCGATCTCGGGCAATTCGACGATTTCTATGTTCGGGATCTCCAGGCTCAGTTTGCGGAAGCCGGGCGCAAGCTGTGGGTGCTCGACATCACCACGGACCTCGGCATTCCGACTTACGTGGCGATCATGCACTGGATGCAGAATGGACACGAGAATATCGAGTTCGGTTCCGGCGCGCATTTCGACCGCCATATAGCGCTGCTGCGATCCCTCACCGAACTGACCCAATTTATGTCCGTCGGCATGATGGGCGGCGCAAGCGGCGAGAAGCCGACCCTCGACGGTGTCACGCCGCTGCGCCTGGAAGACTACCCGTTCCTGACACCGAGCGACCACCCGATCGTCCCCCCAGCGCCGAGCCTCAAGCTTCACGACAATACGCGTGACCAGGTCGTCGCCTGCGTCGAGATCGCTGCCCGTGCAGGCTACGATTTCCTCGTCCTCGACCAGACACGTCCCGACGTCGAGGTTCCGGTCGTCAGAGTGCTCGTTCCCGGCCTGCGTCATTTCTATCGCCGTTTCGCACCGGGTCGCCTTTACGATGTGCCGGTGAAGCTCGGATTGTTGGACCGGCCGCGACCGGAAAGCGATCTGACTTCATTCCTTCCACACACCTGAAGGGCAGCTCTTTCGTGCGCGCTCCCCGGAAAAAGCCGACCAGGAAGATCGCGCCAGACATTGCCGCCCGGTTGAGCCATCATTTCTCCCTCCAGATGCAGCCGGACGGAAACATCACCGCCATTCTGGGCGACTATTCCGTCAACCTCGGACAATTCAGCGCGGCCGCGATGGACTGCGCGCGACATCTGAGCACCGGCCTTCCGCTCGCGTCCTTTGCAGGCAAGAGCGCCTTCGCGAGAGACGTCGACGCCCTGGTGCGTCGCCTGGCCCGGCAGGGGCTTCTGGAATACCGTCTCTCCTCTTCGCGTAACACGCAGGACTTCGTGGTCATCGAACCCCAAGTCCCCGAATACTGGCCGCGGCGCGCGAAGCTGGGCAGCCGTGACACCATTGTCCTATCGCGCTTTGCCTTTCTCCGCCGGCGCGGCAACGAGTTGGTGCTGGAATCGCCACGCGCCGGCGCGTTGTTCCGGATTGGCGATCCCGCCATCGCCGCCACCCTTGCGGCGCTGTCGCAGCCTCGGAAGATCGGCAAGCTCAACCAGAAGGTGGCTTCCTCCACCCTCCATCTGCTCGAACTGTTGCTGGACAGCCAGATCCTGCTCAAGCTCGATGCGAAAGATGGAGAAGGCCTGCGGGTGAACGAAGGCGACGGCAACCTCGTACTCTGGGATTTCCACGATCTGGTGTTTCACACGCGGAGCACGGAGGGTCGGCAAGCCAATCCGGTCGGCGCCGCCTTCACCTATGCCGGCGTCGTTCCGCCGTCGCCGGCGGTGCGTCCGCCCTGGGCCGGCAGCAAGATTGATCTGCGCAAATTCTCCTCCCCTGAGCCGAACTCCCGCTTCCCCAAGCTGTTGCGCGAACGCCATTCAACACGGGATTTCGACGACAAGAATCCGGTCACGCTCGGCGAACTCGCGCAGTTTCTCGACACCAGCGCGCGCGTCTTGTCCGAATGGAAGAGCGAGCCGTATTTCGAAGGCGGTTCCGACGTCACCTACAGCACAAGGCCTTATCCGTCGGCGGGCAGCGCGTACGAGCTGGAATTGTACCTTACCGTCGCGAACTGCGACGGGCTTGCGCGCGGACTCTACCACTACGATGCAGGGAGCCACGCGCTAGTCGCGATCAGCGCCTCCCCCCAACAACTCCAGGCGCATTTGGCGGCTGCCCAGTTCGCCATGGACGCGCCGGGTCAGCCACAAATCCTCATCACGATCGCGGCGCGTTTTGGGCGGGTCTCCTGGAAATACAGCTCAATCGCATATTCGCTGATCCTGAAGGATGTCGGCAGCCTGATTCAGACGCTTTACCTCGCCGCGACCGATATGGGCCTCGGCGGCTGCGCCATTGGCAGCACCAACATCGATCTGTTCGCGAAAATGACGGAGTTGGAATTCCATATCGAGGGCCCGGTCGGTCAATTCGCGCTCGGGCGCGGCAGGACGCCGGAGGTCCAAGGCTAGAAGCGGGTGTCCGACGGCGTCAGGCCAGTCGCCCTATTGCAAGGTCGGATCGAGCCGGTCGCGCAGCCAGTCGCCGATCACGGAGACGGCCAGCGTGGTGATCACGATGGTGGTCGCCGGCGCCAGCATGATCCAGGGCGCCCGGGTCAGGTACTCGCGGCCATAGCCGACCATGTTGCCGAGGCTGGTCATCGGCGGCTGCACGCCGAGGCCAAGGAAGGACAGGCCGGATTCCATCAGGATCACCTCGGGGAAAACCAGCGTCGTCGAAACGATCAGGGTCGAGGCGATGTTGGGCAGGATATGCCTAAGGTAAATGCGCGACGGCGTCGCACCGAGCTGGCGGACGGCCGCGGCATAGCCTTGCGCATTGGCGGAGATGGCGAGGCCGCGGGCGATGCGGGCATAGCGCTCCCAGCCGAACAGCCCCATCAGGCCGATCAGCAGCGGCAGCGAATTGCCGAAGAAGGCGAGCACTGCGAGCGCCATGATCAGGAACGGCATGCTGGCCTGGAAGTCGGTCAGCATCAGCACGAACTGCTCGACGGCTCCGCGAAAGTGCGCGGCGAGAAAGCCGAGCGTGGTGCCGACGATCGCCGAGATCGCGGTCGCGCCGAAGGCGATCAACAGCGAGATGCGGATCGAGACGAGGAGCCGCGACAGCACGTCGCGGCCGAGCTCGTCCGTGCCGAGCCAGTGCGCGACATTGCCGGGAGCAGCCAGCCGGTTGCGCAGGTCGAGCTGGGTGAAGCTGTAAGGCGCGATTTTCTCGGCGAACGCCGCGATCACCAGCATGGCGACGATCCAGCTGATCGCGAGCGCGACCGAGACCGGGATCGCGGGAAGGCTGATGCGGCGGCGGACAGCCGTGTCCTTCAGCGTTGCGTCGGTCATGCATGCGCCCCTTTGGCGCGCAGGCGCGGATCGAGGAAGCCGTAGAGGAAATCGACGATCAGATTCGACGTGACCATGGTCATCGCGACCAGCAACAGGATGCACTGCACGACGGCGAGGTCGCGGTTGGCGACGGCGACGACCAGCAGGCGCCCTACTCCGGGCCAGGCAAATACGCTCTCGACCACGACCGCGCCCGCGATCAGCGTGCCCACCATGAAGCCGAGAATGGTGACGGTCGGGATCGCCGCGTTCGGCAGCGCATGCGACGTCACCACCTTGCGCCACGGCACGCCCTTGGCCGAGGCGGTGCGGATATAGGGCTGGCCCAGCACCTCCAGCATGGCGCTGCGGGTGAAGCGCGCCAGCACCGCGGCGCCGCCGAGGCTGAGTGTCACGATTGGCAGGATGGCGTGACGCCAGCTGTCCTGCCCGCCCGACGGCAACCAGCCGAGCTGAACGGCGAAGACGAGCACGAGCAGCAGCGCAAGGACGAAACTCGGCACGGTGAAGCCGGCGACCGCCGTCATCATCACGGCGCGATCGATTCCCGAGCCGCGGTGCAGCGCCGCGTAGATGCCGGCGGGAATGCCGAGGGCGACCTTGAAGAAGAAGGCCGGCAGCGTCAGCGCCAGCGTTGCCGGAATCCGCTCCAGCACGAGCTCGATCGCCGGTCGCCCGTCGCGCATGGAGCGGCCGAGTTCGCCCTTGGCGATGGCGCCGAAGTAGTCGAGGTACTGGAACCAGATGGGATCATCGAGCCCCCAGGCCTTGCGGAAAGCAGCGAGCACTTCCGGCGGCGCCTCCGGTCCCAGGATCATCAACGCGGGATCGCCGGAGAGGCGCAGCACCACGAAGGCGAAGGTGACGACGAGCACGATCGTCAGCGCCGCGCGTCCGATCCGAATGGCAAGGTAGCGTCCCATCAGGCCGCGTCCCGCGTCTCGGCCTGCGGCCCCGTCACGAGGTGGCAGGCGACTTGCCTGTCACCGCTGACGGCCGAAAGCACCGGCACCTCGCTCGCGCAGCGCGCGATAGCGCGCGGGCAGCGCGGATGGAACGCACAGCCTTGGGGCCTGGCCGCCGGGTTCGGCGGATCGCCTGCCAGCACGATGCGGCCCGCGCTGCGGCGGCCCGGTGCCGGCGAGGCCGAGACCAGCGCCTGCGTATAGGGGTGTTCGGGACGCGCGAAGAGATCGTCGGCGCTGCCGATCTCGACGATGCGGCCGAGATACATCACGGCGACGACATTGCTGATCTGCCTGACAACGCGCAGATCGTGGCTGATGAACAGCAGCGTCAGCCCGAGTTGCGCCTGGAGGTCGCAAAGCAGGTTCACCACCTGCGCCTGGATCGAGACGTCGAGCGCGCTGACCGGCTCGTCGCAGACGAGGAAATCCGGCTTTGTCGCCAGTGCCCGCGCCAGCACGATACGCTGACGCTGGCCGCCGGAGAGCGCGCCCGGATAGCGCGCGCCGTGCGCCGGCGTCAGCTCGACCGCGCGCAGCAATTCGCTGACACGCTCCTCGCGTTCAGTCGGAGTGCCGAGGCCGTGAATATCCAGGGGCTCGCGGATTTGGGCGGCGACCGGTAACCGCCAGTCCAGCGCACCAAGCGGATCCTGGAAGATCATCTGCATGCGCGCCCGCTGCGCGCGCCACGCCTTCGTGCCTGGCGCGGCCATCGCGTTGCCGTCGAACCGCACCTCGCCGCGATCGGGCGGCTCGAGGCCAAGCACGATACGACCCGTGGTCGACTTGCCCGAGCCGGACTCGCCGACGAGGCCGAGCGTCTCGCCCTTGCGGATCGCAAGTGACAAGCCGTCGACCGCGTGAACCGCTGTGCTGCGGCCGAACATCCCGGAGCGCATCGCGTAGCTGCGCGAGATCGAGGACACCTCGACGAGCGGCGCGCTCATTCGGCGGCGATCCCGAGCAACGCGCGGCGCGAAGCTTCAGCCCGGATGCAGGCAACCACGCGATCGTTCGCGATCGGCGCCAGGCTCGGCACGGCAAGTCCGCACGGCTCGGCCGCCAGCACGCAGCGCGGCGCGAAGGCGCAGCCGCTTGGCATGTGCGCGGGATCGGGAACGGTCCCCGGAATCGCCGTGAGACGCCGACGCGGTCCGTCGAGCGGCGGCAGTGCGCCGATCAGGCCCTGCGCGTAGGGATGCACGGGATCAGCAAAGAGCTGGTTGGCGGGCGCCTGCTCGACGATGCGGCCGGCATACATCACGGCGACGCGGTCGCAGTTTTCCGCGACGACGCCGAGATCATGGCTGATCAGCACCATCGCCATGCTCATCTCGCGGCGGATGGTCGAGAGCAGCTCCAAGATCTGCGCCTGGATGGTGGCATCGAGCGCCGTGGTCGGCTCGTCCGCGACGAGGAGATCGGGATTTCCGGCCAGCGCCATCGCGATCATGATGCGCTGGACCTGGCCGCCCGAGAATTCGTGCGGATAGGCCTCGAGCCGCCGCGCCGCATCGGGAATGCCGACGAGATCGAGCAGCCGCCGCGCTTCGGCCTTCACCGCCTCGCCCGAGAGATGGCGATGCAGGGCCAAAGCCTCGCAGAGCTGCTTGCGAATGGTGAGCACCGGATTGAGCGCGCTTGCGGGGTCCTGAAAAATCATGGCGACCCGCCCGCCCCGCACCCGGTCAAGCTCACCCGCGGCTGCGCCGAGGATCTCGCGTCCGTCGAGCCGCACGGAGCCCGAGACTTTTGCATGCCGCGGCAAGAGGCCGAGCGCAGCAAGCCACGTCACTGACTTGCCGGAGCCGGACTCGCCGACGAGGCCGAGGGCCTCGCCCTTCTGCAAAGCGAGATCGACGCCGCGCAGGACCGCTACGCCGTTGAAGGCGACGCTGAGGCCCTGGATGCTGATCAGCGGCGTCGCCACTTACGCCTCGAAATTGCCGGCGCGGAAATCCATCGCGAATGCCGGCGACGCCTTCCACTTGATCGACTTCGGCTTCGCGGTGAAGGTCGCGTTCTGGTGCAGCACCGTATAGGCGGGATCCTCGCGCTCGGCGATCTCCAGCATGCGGCGGAACGCCTTCTTGCGGGCGGCCCGGTCGGTCGAGGTCTCCAGGAACTCCGAAAGCTTGTTCAGTTCGGCGTTGGTCCACTCGCCGATCTGCTGCTGCTGGCCGTTCGGGCCGTGCTGGGCGACCAGCGACGAGACGGGATCGTTGAAGGCAGCCGAGTTCGACCAGTCGCGTACCGCGCGGGTCGGCGCGCGTTCCATGATCTGCGACCAGTTCTCCTTGGTCTCGATCTGGACGTTGAGGCCAACCGACTTCCACATCTCGACCAGCACCTGGGCGGTCGCAACCTGGTTGGTGTAGTAGTTGTTGAGCAGGCGATAGGGAATCGGATCGCCCTTGTAGTTGGCCTGCTTCAACAGATCCTGCGCGAGCTTCGGATCGTAAGCCGGCACGCTCCAGTCGGCGTTGAACATGTCGCCGTAGAATTCCCACTGCAGGCCTTTCGGCACGCGGGTACGGCCCGCCCACAGGGTGTCGACGATCGCCTGGCGGTCGATCGCGTGGGTGAAGGCGCGCCGCACCAGCGGATTGGCGAGCTGGGCGTGGTTCTTGTCGAACACGGTCAGGCGGTGATTGAGGATGGTGCCGCCCTGCACTTCGAACGCCGCGTTCTTCTCGATGCCGGCAATCTGGTCCGGCGGAATGTCGCAGGCGAACTGGTATTCGCCCGACAGCAGGCCGTTGATGCGGCTCGCGACCTCGGGCACTTCGAGGAAACGGATGCGCTTGAGCGGCGGCCGGCCACCCCAATATTCGTCATGCGCCTCGAGGGTCAGCGACACGTCGGGCTTGAGCTCGACGACCTTGTACGGGCCCGTGGTGATCGGCTTGCGCGCCCAGTCGAGATAGCTCGCGGATTGCTCCCAAGCGCGGCGGTTCATGATGTCGGAGCCGTAGCGCGACAGCCGGCCCTCGATCGTGACGTCGGGCGTCGCGTTGTAGAAGCGCACCGTGTACTTGTCGACGGCATCGACGCGCACGAGGTCCGGCCAGATGCGGCGGGCAACCGCCGGCACGTCCGGCGGCAGCTCCTTGCCCGCGCGCGGCGTCGGGATCTTCTCGAAGGCCTGGATCGTGGAACGGCTCTTGGCCTCGCTCTCGCCGAACATGCGCTCGCGGCTGAAGGTGAAGACGACGTCTTCGGCCGTCAGCTCGTCGCCATTGTGGAACTTCACGCCCTGGCGCAGCTTCACCTCGACGGTCTGGTCGTCGATGCGGCGCCATTCGGTGGCGAGGCCTGGCACGGCCTCCAGGCTGCCGCGCCAGTTCTTGGAGATCAGGCCCTCCCAGATCGAGGAGAAGAACACGCGTTCGCCGACGTTCGATTGCTCGCGCAGCACGTCGAGCACGTTCGAATTCGTCACCTTTTGCACGGCAATCGTCACTGACGGACGGTTGTCGGCCTGCCCGATCGCGAAGCGCGGAAGGAGAAGCGTGCCCGCGGCAACGCCGCCGGACTTCAGGATGGTGCGACGGGTGAGTTTGCTCATGACGATAAGCCCTGACCTTTGTGATGCCGGTTATTCAGCGAGACCGAGCGCGGCCAGATGGGCAGCGCCGGCGCGAACGTCGTCGTGATTGCGGAGTTCGAGGATCAGCCGCGGGTTGGAGGTCAGCCGGCCCAGCGCGCGGAACACGGCCACCCACGGAATGTTGCCTTCGCCCGGCGCCCAGTGCCGGTCGGCAAAGCCGTCGGTATCCTGGAGGTGCACATGCGTCAGCATGTCGCCGGCGGTCTCGACGTAGTAATCGACCGGCGGAGCGCCGGTGGAGATGTGGGCATAGTTGGCGTGGCCGGTGTCGAGGGAGACGCGGACCTTGTTGCTTTCGAGCGCTTTGGCGAGGCGCACGCGGTCGCGCGGATCCTTGTCCTCGATGTTCTCGATGACGACCTCGCATCCGATCGTCTCGGCGCGCGCGATCACCTCGGCAAGCGTCGTCTTGACGCGTTCGACGAGATTGCCGCGGTTATCGGGATAGAGGTCGAGATTGTTGTGGTCCCAGGTCGTGAACGGTGAATGGATCACCATCTGCGTCGCGCCGAGGAATTCAGCGGCATCGAGGCCCTGAAGCAGGCGCTTCGTCACCGCCTTGCGGATCAAGGGATCATGGCTGTCGATCTTGAAGCCCCAGAACGGGCCGTGAATGCCGAGCCGGCCGGTGTAGCCCGAGAGCATCTGCTTGATCTCGCTGGCCGCACTCCGCCAATCGCCGTCGAGCAAATCCGCGCGGAAAAAATCCTGAATTTCGAGATCGCGCTGCCGTTCCAGAAGCCAGTCGCGGTGGGCGGGGATCGATTTGATGGATAGTGCGGCGCCCAACACCGGCTTCGACATGGCTTGCTCCTTGACCGTCAGCGATGACGGGAGCAGTGCTAGACCAGTTAAGTGACAGGCCCGTGAAATGCAGGTGCCGCGGCGATGCGCTGATGTGGACATCCCCGCCGATCGCCTGCATCGAATTCAGGCAGCAGCGATCGCAGCAGATGCGGACAAATGCACCAGTGTGCAGCATCAAGCGCGTTCGTGTCCGTAGTGACACGGAATGGAATCCTAACGATACTTCGCGTACATCGCGCGCATCGATCGGCGGCCTTCCAGGGGCATCACCCTCTGATCGCGCTACATGGGGTTGGGGGACCGCATGGGGCGGGGGGATCAAAGGCTGGGGCAAGGTGACGAGGTCCGGACTCCTAGGCACTCCGGACCTCGGCACTTTCTAGATTGAACGCAATCTAGATTGAACGCAATTTCGCGCCGCCGGCTTTATGAGCCGCGCGGCGCGAAGTCGTTTCGGAGCCACCCTGCCCGATCAGCAGTCCTGCTCAATCACTTCGGAACGTTCCGCTCGAGATCCTCAAGCCATGCCGCCGCGCTGGAATCCGACGGCGCGCGCCAGTCGCCGCGCGGCGACAATGAGCCGCCGGCCGAAACCTTCGGCCCGTTCGGCATCGCCGAGCGCTTGAACTGGCTGAAGGCGAAGAAGCGGCGCAGGAACACTTCCAGCCAGCGCCGGATCTCCGGCAGATCATAAGCCTTGCGCTTATCGGTCGGGAACGCCGGCGGCCATTCGCCCTTGGCGACATCATTCCAGGCGTGCTGCGCCATGAAGGCGATCTTGGATGGCCGCATGGCGAACCGCAACGTGTAGAACAGGTTGAAATCCTGCAGCTCGTAGGGGCCGATGGAGGCTTCCGTGCTCTGCGGCTTCTCGCCGGGCTTGACTGGAACCAGCTCGGGCGAGATTTCGGCCGACAGGATCGACGCAAGCGTCCGGTTGACGTCGTCGCTGAACTGTTTTGAGGCGATCACCCAGCGGATCAGGTGCTGGATCAGCGTCTTCGGCACCCCGGCGTTGACATTATAATGCGCCATCTGGTCGCCGACGCCGTAGGTGCACCAGCCGAGCGCGAGCTCCGAGAGATCGCCGGTTCCGATGACGATGCCGCCATGATGGTTGGCGAGCCGGAACAGATAGTCGGTCCGCAGGCCCGCCTGCACGTTCTCGAAGGTGATGTCGTAGACCTTCTCGCCTTTGCCGAAGGGATGGCCGATGTCCTTCAGCATTTGCGTCGCCGTGGGGCGGATGTCGAGCTCCTGCCACTCCGTCTGCAACGCCTTCATCAACGCCAGTGCGTTGGTCTTGCTCTCGCTGCCGGTGGCAAAGCCCGGCATCGTGTAGGCCAGGATGTTACTGCGCGGCAGTCCGAGCAGGTCGACCGCCTTGGCGGCGACGATCAGGGCGTGGGTGGAATCGAGCCCGCCCGAGACGCCGATCACCACGCGCTTGGTTCCGGTCGCGCGCATGCGCTGCACGAGGCCGGCGACCTGGATGTTGTAGGCCTCGTAGCAATCCTGCTCGAGCAGGGCTTCGTCGCTCGGCACGAACGGGAAGCGCTCGATCTGGCGCAGGAAGCCGATGTCGGTGGCCGGCGCCTTCAGGGCAAAGGTGATCCTCCGGAAAAAGGCTTCGCGTTGCCGGCGATTATCGTCGAACGTGCCCATCAGCGCGCGTTCCTGCCTGAGCAGATCGAGATCGACGTCGGCCAGCGTGATCTGGCCGTCCTGGCGGAACCGCTCGCCCTCGGCCAGCAGCACGCCATTCTCATAGATCGAGGTCTGGCCGTCCCAGGCCAGGTCCGTGGTCGATTCCCCTGCTCCGGCGGCTGAATAGACGTAGGCCGCAAGACAACGCGCCGACGTCGATTGGCACAGCAGTGCGCGCGAGCGCGCCCGGCCGATCGTGATCGGGCTGCCGGATAGATTGATCAGCACGCTGGCGCCGGCAAGCGCGAGTTCGGAAGCTGGCGTCACCGGAATCCACATGTCCTCGCAGATCTCGACGCCGATGATCAGGCCTGGAACATCCTCGGCCGCGAACAGGAGGTCAACGCCGAACGGTGCGTGCAGCCCGCCAAACGCGATCGTCTCTCCGGCCATGCCGGCGCCGGAGGCGAAATGCCGTCCTTCGTAGAATTCGCGATAGGTCGGCAGATAAGACTTGGGCACGACGCCAAGGACGTTGCCGCGATGAATGACGACGGCGCAATTGTAGATGCGATGACCGAAGCGCAGCGGCGCGCCGACGATCAGGACGGTCATCAAGGCCGAGGAGGCCTCGACGATTGAGGCGAGCCCGCGCTCGACCGCATCGAGCAGCGGGTCCTGCTTGACGAGATCCTCGATCGCGTAGCCGGACAGGCACAGCTCCGGAAACACGGCAACCGCCACCGACTGTTCATGGCAAGCGCCTGCCGCCGCCAGGATCGCCTTCGCATTGGCCGCGGGATCGGCCACATGGGAGGTGGTGACGCAGGCCGCCACGCGCGCAAATCCGTGGGCGTAGATCGAGTGGAAGCTCATCGAGCGCAGTACCCTTAATCTTGTCGCGGCCGCAGCCGCCAGTTCGCCATGATATGTAACCCATCGACCGGGCCCCGTGCAGGCCATCCGCCGTCATGCATAACGGATTTGCGTGTTCGCCGGCCCGGCCGGGCCAAGGCAGCTGACAAGGTCAGGCGCTGCGGGCCAGCACTCCGGAGAGGTCGTTGCGCAGCCACTCGGCGATCCGGGGCCAGGCATGGGCGTGGGTGCGCGCGCCCATGAACAGGCCGAGATGATTGCTGGGCTCGGAGGCCGCGGCAATGAAGGCCGGCGGCGTTCCGAGCAGACCGGCGGTCGCAAGTGCCTGTCTGGCCGGCACGACGTCGTCATCGAGCCCGGCCAGCAGGAAGACCGGCGCCTTGACGTCCCTCAGATCAACCTCGCGGCCGAGCGCCGTGAAGTTTCCGCCGGCAATCCGATTCTCCCGGAAGATTCGGTTGACGATCTCCAGATAGTACGTGCCGGGCAGGTTGAGCGTCTCGGTATTCCAGCGATCGAAACGCGCGAGCAGTGCCGCGCCCTCCTCGTCCGAAAGATCCCTCTGCAATGCCGCCGCAATGTCGTCGCGGCTCGGCGCCTTCGTCCAGAAGCGCAGCATCTCGTCGCCGCTGACATTGCCGCCGCCGCGCGCCACGAGCTGGTCGTAGAGCGCCTCAGGCGCATTGCGAGCTAGCTGGGACAGCGCGGAGTCGATCGAGAGATCGACGGGCGCCCCCACCAGCACCAGCCGCCGCACCTTGGCGGGAAAGCGCGCCGCATAGAGCAGCGAAAGCCAGCCGCCCTGGCACAGGCCGACGAGATCGACCGGCGCGCCAATCTCGTCGACGGCGACGTTGAGATCGCCGAGATAGCTGTCGATCGAGAGATAGCGCATGTCCGGCGAGGCCGAGCGCCAGTCGGTGAGGTACACCCGATCGATGCCGCCATTCTGCAGGGACTGCACCACGCTGTGGCCCGGTGCGAAGTCGGCGATCAGGGCCCGATGTAGCGCATAGGGCGCGCAGACCAGTGCCGGCTGGCCGGATTGCGTCCGCGTGCAATTGCGCAGGCGCATGG
This sequence comes from Tuber microsphaerosporum, assembly GCA_003521225.1. Lineage (NCBI taxonomy): Eukaryota > Fungi > Ascomycota > Pezizomycetes > Pezizales > Tuberaceae > Tuber > Tuber microsphaerosporum. The sequence goes on along the minus strand of QOVD01003509.1, from coordinate 13,585 downwards.
TCGCAAGCTCCAAGGCGACCGTGTTGGGTGTCGTCCACGGCAGATTGCTCGCGTCCTGTTCCGGCGGATCGCGCTCCAGCCACCAGAAGCAGGCGTCCATCGCGAGCCGCGCCGCCGCAAATGGCCATAGCACCGGATCATTCGGAGGACGATCCGATCCACCCAGCGGTTTGCCGCCCTTCTCCACCATGACTATCTCAAGGTCCTCACAGCAAGGCCTCCAGGCTGACGATCGAAATACCGCGCTCGCGAAAACTCCGATGGGTCGCGGCCACCGAGCCGTCGAGATCGATGCCGCGGCATGCATCCTCGATGACGGCGACCTCGAACCCCGCCTTGCGGGCATCTTCCGCCGAGAAACGAACACAGAAATCCAGCGCCAGACCGGCGATGAAGACGGTCTTCAGCTCGCGCTCGCGCAAATAGCCGAGCAGCCCGGTCGGCGTCCGGTGGTCGTTCTCGAACAGCGCCGAATAGGAATCGATGCCGCGACGAAAGCCTTTGCGCACCACGAGGTTTGCCCTGGTAATTTCGAGCTCCCGGTGGAATTCAGCGCCCGCCGTGCCTTGCACGCAGTGCGTCGGCCACAGCACCTGGGTGCCGTAGTCGAGCTCGATGGTCTGGAACGGCTGCTTGCCCGCATGGTTCGGTGCGAACGAGACGTGATCGCCCGGATGCCAGTCCTGGGTCAGCACCACATTGGTGAATTTTGCGGCAATTCGGTTGATGGCCGGGACAACCTTCTCGCCGCCGGGAACGGCGAGCGCTCCGCCGGTGCAAAAGTCGTTCTGCACGTCGATCACCAGCAGCACGTCGCGGTCGGAAATCTGCATCGCAAGGTCCCGTTCCAGCCGTCCGGCGCGACGGGCGCCGAATGCTCCGTCCAATGTCGATCTTCCCGCGCGGCTTCGCAACCATCGACACATGCGGCGATATCGCGCCCGTCGTACCTGGGATGCAACGGTTTGGCGTTGTCCGAGTTGACTAGGCTCACCCGAGGACGGATTCTAGAGACGTTCGCAAATTGCGGATCGGATGGAGCGGAGGGAACGGTTCCCGCGAGCCTGCAGGGCGCGGCAGCCACAAGGTCATGAGTATCGGCAAGACAGGACAGATTCTTCTCGCCGATATCGGCGGCACCAATGCGCGCTTTGCGCTGAGCGAAAGCGCATCGGACAGCGGCGACCAGGCCGGGCCCATCGACTATGTGAAGGTCGCTGACTTCCCGACCGTCCGGGAAGCCATCGCCGACGTCCTTGCACGCCGGTCCGGTGGCAAGCAGCCCAAACGAGCCGTGCTGGCCGTCGCGGGCCCCGTGACCAACAACCGCTGCGTCATGACCAACAGTCCGTGGGTCATCGACGGCAACGAGCTCCAGCCGGCCCTCGGCTTCGACAGCGTGCATGTGCTCAATGATTTCGAGGTCGTGGCCTGGTCCCTGCCCGCCCTGAAGCCTGCCGATTTGATCCCGCTCGGGGGCCAGGACGGCCTCCAGGGAGAGCCGCTGCTGGTGGTTGGGCCTGGAACCGGCTTTGGCGTCTCCTGTCTGGTCGAACGCCACGGCGCCCGGCTGGCGGTCGTCACCGAGGCAGGCCACGCGACTTTGCCGGCGGAGACCGAGCGCGAGGAGCGCGTGATCGCGGCCATGCGCCGACGTCTCGGTCATGTCTCCATCGAGCGCGGCGCGCTTTCGGGCTCCGGCCTGCAAAACCTCTACGAGGCGCTGGCGGAGGTCGACGGCGCCCAGGTGCCGCACCGCGACGCCGCCGCCATCACCAAGGCCGCCCTGGAGGGCAGTTGCGAACTGAGCCGCGCGACGCTGGAGATGTTTTGCGCCATCCTCGGCTCAGTCACGGGCAATCTCGCGGTGACCTTCGGCGCCCGCGGCGGCGTCTACATCGCCGGCGGGATCGTGCCGCGCTTTCCGGAGTTCCTTGCTGCTTCCGCGTTCCGGGCGCGCTTCGAAGCCAAGGGACGCTTCCAGGACTATTTGCGCAATATCCCGACCAGGCTGGTGACGAAACCCGACGCGAGCTTCGTCGGCCTGAAGATGTTCGCCGACCACAATCCGGATTGATGAGCCGCGATCGGCTCCGACGCCGTCCAGTCCGTTAACTATACACAGCTGATTGCAGCCAAGGCGCGGTTCCACGCAGGATCGTGCTTGCCCGACTGTGTCCGATGGGAAACAATTCCCGTAGTTGCGGGGGCGTGACATGCGTAAGCAGGACTTCGGTTTCGACTATCACCGCTATCACCGCCTGCTGACCGAGGCGGACGACGATGACAAGCGGCTGGCCCTGATCGAGCTCCTGATCGAGGAAAAGGCCCGCGACCGGCTGGCCGCGCAGCGCGCCTCTGATCGCGCCGCCATGACGGCCCATACCATCGCCACCGTGCTGAAGAACGGCCGCAACTGAGACTTGCGGGACCGCTCGCTGCTCGCGCAAACACGCGAGCGCTTGCGATTCCGTTAACGATCCCTCGCAAGCTCGCGTCAAACTTTTTGCTCTAAGAGCTTCCCCTACCTGATGCAATTCAGGGGTCAACAAAGGGGGGAATGAACATGAGCATGATTTCGCTTGCCGCGATCCCGGTCGCCGTCGAAACCCGTTTTGCCGATTCTTCGTTCAAGATCATCTTGCTGTTCTGCTGCATGGGCCTGGTCGCCTCGGTCGGCCTGATGGCGCGCGGCATCGACCTCAGCGCCGGCCTGATCTGAGACGACGAGACATTCTTTCGCCAAATGGCCGCCCCTCACGGGCGGCCATTTTCGTTGGCGATCTCAGTGAGGCGCCTTCTCGGTGAGGAGCCTACTCAGTGAGGAGTTTTCGCGACCGCGCCCGGAAACAGCGAATCGATCATCACCTTGAGCTGGTCGAGGGAAATCGGCTTGCGCAGGATCGGCCGTCGCCGGAGCAAGGACGGCAGCAGCTCCGGCCCGTAGCCGGTGGCGAACAGAAACGGCTTGCCGCGGCGCTCGATCAGATCGGCGACGGGATCGACGTAGAGGCCCTTCAGGTTGATGTCGAGGATGGCGAAATCGTACTGCGCGGTCATCGCAAAGGCGCTCGCGTCCCGGACATTGTCCGCTTCCGCGACGACATGGTGGCCGAGTTCCTCCACCATGTCGGCGATCATCATCCGGATCAACGCCTCGTCTTCGACCAGGAAAACGGAGAGTCCGTCCGCCATATCAACCCCGCAGTCAGCTTACGAAGCTAACCATACCCGAAATGCGGAGAGGATTCACGAATTCGTGGCGGGCGCCGTTAATTCAGACGCCCGCGATCGGATTCAACTTGATTAATCCAGCCCGCGCTCGTGGCTGAGGCGCACCATCTCCTGGATGAAGACCTGCTTCTGCTTGTCGTCGAGGCTCGAATAGAGCGGCTCGGCGGCATCGGCGACGTTGCGCTGGTCGGCGGCGCGGTCGATCAGGAATTGCGATTCGTTGCGCATCTGCTCGATGATGTCGTCAGGCGGATCCCGCTTGGCGCGGGCGATCCGCAGGTTGAGCCGCTCCGCGCCATTATGCCCCAGATAGTGCATTGCGCTCGAGAAGCCGAACCAGTGCTTCTCCTGATCGGGCGTCAGGTTCAACTCGGTCTTGATCCGCTCGATATAGGAATCGCTGTTGGCGACGATCTGCTCGGCGCTCTGTTGCGGCGCGCCGGGCTGGGTGAGGACGGTGACGTCCTTATTGTCCTTGTTGTCCTGCGGCGCATTCCTGGCTTCCTTGCTCGCCTTGGCGCCCTTGGCCGCCTTGGCGGTCTCCTTGGCGCCCTTGTCCTTGCCGGCGCCCGGCTGCTTGGAATCCTTGCTCGCGTCCTTGCTGGCATCCTTGCTCGCGTCCTTGGCAGCCGGAGCCGGCTGGTTGTTGACGCCGAGCACGCCGGTGAAGACACCGACCACGCCGCCGATCGCACCGCCGAGCACGCCGCCAACGGGTCCGGCCGCCTTGTTGCCGGCCGCGGCTCCATCCTGAACGCCCTTGACCAGGCCTTGCGCCTGCGCAACCGCGGCGGCGCCGAGCAGCACCGCGAGCACGGAGCCCAGCGCGAACCATCGCCGCAGGTGAAGCCGCGCAGGCGGCGCCGGGTTGATCATTCTGGTCTCCATCGTCGATCCGATTGTCCTGTCCGGGTGGGGGGCCACCCGCCGGTTGCAACTCTATCGTTTTCGCCGCTTCGCGGTCCAGCCGCAGCCAATTGCTGTCCACGCCCGAAAACTGTTTGGCGCGAAGCGGTTATGAAGGCTTATTCGAAACTGCGGCGTAATTGCGCACGAGATGTTCCGCGCTCCTTGCCCCGAAGTGTGCGTCGCAAAATGCGCCTCCGAGGTTCACCTCCGGCGCGCGTCACGCGACGGCGCTGCCGCGTTCCCGGACGCAACGTTAGTTCTAGACGGCGAGCCGTTCGGCTTCCTCGACAGACGGGATCAATCATGATCTGATCGCGCTACCAATTTGCTGCACTTCGCGCGATTTCACGGCGGGGCGTAGCACCAAGAAACGCGAACCAAAAATCAAAAACAAAACTCGGAATGCCAGAGGAAACGCGAAAACAATAAAACATCCAGGTGAGGAAACGAGATGTCACGCAAGACACTGACGCGACGTCAATTTGTAGCCGCCACTGCAATGTCCTCCGCAGCGCTGATCACGGCGCCCTATGTCCGCGGCGCTTACGCCGCCGGCAAACTCTCGATCGGCTTCTGGGACCACTGGGTGCCCGGCGCCAACGACGCCTCCACCGCCATGGTCAAGGAATGGGCTGAAAAGGAGAAGGTCGAAGTCTCCATCGATTACATCACCAGCAACAACAAGAAGATCGAGCTGACGGTTGCGGCCGAAGCGCAGGCCAAATCCGGTCACGACATTCTTCAGATGTACACCTGGTGGCCGCACGCTTATGCCGAGCAGTTTGAACCGGTGAACGACGTGGTCGAGGAGGCGATCAAGCAGAACGGTGAGGTCAACGACACGGTCAAATATCTCGGCAAGGCCAACGGCAAATGGCTTGCGGTCCCGGCAACCCCGGGGAGCCAGATCAAGGGGCCCTGCTCGCGCATCGACCTCATGAAGAAGCATGCGGGGATCGACGTCCAGGAACTGTACCCCGTCGGCGCGCCGCCCAAGGCCGATAGCTGGAATATGGATACATTCCTGAAGGCGGCGGAAGCGTGCCAGAAGGCAGGTTTCCCATTCGGAATCGGTCTCGGCGAGACCACCGACAGCGTCGATACCGCGGGCGCCATCTTCCAGTCGTTCGGCGCCGAACTCGTCAACGCCAAGGGCGATGTCACGGTGAAGACCGATGAGGTTCGCCAGGCGCTCGAATATTACAAGAAGCTGATCGCCTTCCTGCCGCCGGACGCACCGTCCTGGGACGATGCCTCGAACAACAAATGGCTGATCTCCGGCCGCGGCGCCCTCATCATGAATCCGCCGAGCGCCTGGGCGGTCGCCAAGCGCGACGCGCCGCAGGTCGCCGAGCAATGCTGGACGCACGGCTTCCCCTCCGGTCCTAAAGGCCGGTATGCGCCGTTCCTGCCCTATTTCTGGGGTCTCTGGAATTTCTCCAAGAACAAGGCATCGGCCAAGAGCCTTCTGGCATTTCTGTCACAGCCGTCATCGATCGAAAAGTTCGTCGCGGCGAGCGGCGGCTACGATTTGCCGGCCTATGCGAAGATGACGACGCTGAAGACCTGGGCCGAGGTAGGCCCGCCGAAGGGCACGCTCTATCACTATCCAAATCCCTACAATCATCAGACACTGTCGATTGCGGCCTCTCCGGCGCCGCCGAAGATCGCCCAGCAGATCTACGCGCAGGCCACGCTGACCAAGATGGCGCTGCGCTTTGCGCAGGGCGAAAAGTTGGAGACCGCAATCGCCTGGGGCGAAGGCGAGTGTGAAGGCTTCATGCGAACCTAAGCCGGGGTGTGCCACGGCGGTTCACGCATCCCCGCGTGAGCCGCCAGGGCACCCCACCGTTCGATGGAATGAGCAGATCGAGCCGACACGCGGGTGCCGGCTCCGCCGTTGGACATTCCGCAAGGAAGCTTGACCCAAGGACACTGACATGGCCGATGTCGTCGTTGAGGACGGTCGCGTCGCCCGCACGGCGAGCGCGCGCAAACGGACGGGCCTGCACAATGCGTTGAAGCGGAAATCGACCGTGGCGTTTTTCCTGACGCTGCCGCTGATCCTGCTGATCGCGCTGTTCGTGCTTTACCCTGCCCTGTTCTCGATCCACCTCGCGACGCTGAACAAGTCGATGCAAAAATTCGTCGGCTTCGGCAACTTCACCTTCCTGTTCAAGCGCGAGACGTTCTGGATGGTGGTGGAGCAGTCCTGCATCTTCGCGATCACCGCCGTGTTCTTCAAGGCGCTGATTGGCTTCATCGTCGCGCATTTGGTGCACAACATACCGGCCAAGGGCCAGCGCAAATGGCGCGGCATGCTGCTGGTGCCCTGGGTGATCCCGCCGGCGATGAGCACGCTCGCCTGGCTGTGGCTGTTCGACCCCTCCTACAGCGCCTTCAACTACACGCTCTCCTTCTTCGGCATCGGTCCCATCAACTGGCTCGGCAATGCCGCCTGGGCGCGCTTTTCCGTCATCCTCGTCAACGTCTGGTACGGCGCGCCGTTCTTCCTGATCATGTACCTGGCGGCGCTGAAATCGGTGCCGGACCAGCTCTACGAGGCCGCCGCAATCGACGGCGCCAATTGGTGGCAGAAGATGTGGTACGTGACGCTGCCGATGATGCGCAACATCATCGCGATCACGACGCTGTTCTCGCTGATCGTCACCTTCGCTAATTTCGACATCGTCCGCATCCTGACCTCAGGCGGGCCTCTCGACCAGACCCAGATCTTTGCCACCTATGCGTTCCGGGTCGGCATCGAGAGCAACGACATTCCGCTCGGCGCCAGCGTCTCGCTGTTCATGGTCCCGATCCTCGCCGTCGCAGCGATCTTCATCCTGCGCGACGTCAATAAACGCGGGAACGAATCCTGATGAGCACAATAGCGATCGACAAGGCCGGCCCCCGGCGCAAGGTTAAATATGGCAGCATGAGCCGCGACCGTACCTGGGCGCTGCGCTGGTCCTATTTCTTCCTGGTGCTGTTTGCGATCTTCTTTCTGACGCCGCCGCTCTACATGGTGATCACCTCGCTCAAGAGCAGCGCGGAGATCTCGGCTGCGACCAATCCGTGGTGGGTGTTCCACCCGACGCTGGCGAACTATGTCGAACTACTGACGTCGAACCAATTCCTCCGGTTCTTCTGGAATTCGACCATCGTGTCGCTGGTGGTTGTGCTCGTCACGATGCTGATCAGCATCCCAGCCGCCTTCGCGCTCGCGCGGATGAAGTTCTGGGGCTCGACGACGCTCGCCACCGGCGTGTTCCTGACCTACCTGGTTCCGGACAGCCTCCTCTTCATCCCGCTGTTCAAGATGCTGGCGCTGGTTCAGGACATCACCGGCATCACGCTCCTGAACCGATGGTACGTGCTGCTATTCGTCTATCCGACGCTGACGGTGCCGTTCTGTACCTGGATCATGATCGGCTATTTCGCCTCGATCCCGAAGGAGCTCGACGAGGCCGCGATCATCGACGGCGCCTCGTGGCTTCAGACCCTGACGCGGATCTTTATTCCGGTCGCGCTGCCGGGCCTGATTGCCGCGACCATCTTCGCCTTCACGGTGTCCTGGGCGCAGTTCCTCTATCCCCTGGTGTTCACGACGTCCATCGACCAGCTCGTGCTCCCGGTCGGCATCACCACCACCCTGATCAAGGGCGACGTCTTCAACTGGGGCCAGATCATGACCGGCGCGCTGCTCGGCGCAGCTCCGCCGCTGGTCATCTACGCCTTCCTGATGGACTACTACATCGCCGGCCTGACCGCCGGCGCGACAAAGGGTTGATGTCTCATGGCTGACGTTGCATTGCGGAAGGTGGTCAAGCGTTACGATGATGTCGAAGCCGTGCGCGGCATCGACTTGGACATCGCCGACCATGAGTTCATCGTGCTGGTTGGGCCTTCGGGCTGCGGCAAGTCGACGACGCTGCGCATGATCGCGGGCCTCGAGGACATCAGCGACGGCGACATCATGATCGGCGGCGACGTCGTCAATGACGTACCGCCGAAGGATCGCGACATCGCCATGGTGTTCCAGAACTACGCGCTCTACCCGCACATGACGGTCGCGGAGAACATGTCGTTCGGGCTGCGCCTGAAGCACTTTCCCAAGGCCGAGATCAAGGCGCGGGTGACGGAAGCCGCCCGCCTCCTCGACATCACCGACCTGATCGACCGCAAGCCGAAGCAGCTCTCCGGCGGTCAGCGCCAGCGCGTCGCGATGGGCCGTGCCATCGTGCGCAATCCGAAAGTGTTCCTGTTCGACGAGCCGCTGTCCAATCTCGACGCCAAGCTGCGCGTGCAGATGCGGATCGAGATCAAGAAGGTGCACCAGAAGGTGCGCACCACCACGGTCTACGTCACCCACGACCAGGTCGAGGCGATGACGTTGGCTGACCGCGTCGTTGTGATGAACAAGGGCCGCATCGAGCAGATCGGCACGCCCAACGAGCTCTACCACAAGCCGGCGACGCGCTTCGTCGCCGGCTTCATTGGCTCGCCCGCGATGAATTTCATCCCGTGCCGGCTGGAGGACGTCGGCGGCGCGCTTCAGATCCGTCTGACCGACCGCATCGCCTTTGCGCTGCCACAGGCTCGCGCCGCGCGCTACAACGCGCTGCCGCGCACCGACAAGCTGCTGCTCGGCCTCCGGCCCGAGCACCTCACCGAGTCGCATGCGCATCTGGGGCCCGGCGTCGAGACCTTCGACACCGTGCTCGACGTCACCGAGCCGATGGGGATGGAGACCCTGGTCTATTTCGGGCTCGACGGCACGCCCGTCTGTGGCCGCGTCGATCCCAACGCCGGCGCCAAGGACGGGGCACCCATGCGTTTGGCGATGGACCTCAACAATATGCACCTGCTAAACGAAGACACCGGCGTCGTGTTGTGACGCAGGTCCAAGAAATGCAAGCAGGCAGGGAGCGATGGCGACCAACAAGAAGAAGATTTTCGTTACACAAACTTTGTCGCAAGGGGCACGCGCCCTCCTCACCCAGCGGGACGATATCGAGCTCGTCGAGTTTCCGAACCTGATCTCGGCCAGGGATTTCGAAGCCTTGCTGACGAACCACGCGCCGGTTCACGGCGTGGCGCTGGGTGCCACCGCCTTCGGTGAGACCGAGCTCGAGGCCTCGCAGGACATGAAGGTGGTGACCCGCATCGGCGTCGGTTACGACGCCGTCGACGTGCCCGCCCTCTCCCGCCGCAAGGTGCCGCTGATGGTGGCGGGCAGCGCCAACTCGCCCTCGGTCGCCGAGCAGGCGCTGTTCATGATGCTGACGCTGGCCAAGCGCGCCAATGAGATGCACGCCTGCGTCAAGGATGGCCAATGGGCCAACCGGCTCGGCATGCTGCCGTTCGACCTCTACGGCAAGACCGTGCTGATCATCGGCTTCGGCCGCATCGGCAGTCGCACCGCCAAGCGCTGCCAAGCGATGGAAATGAAGGTGCAGGTCTACGATCCCTACAAGCCTGCCGCCGAGATCAAGGCCGCGGGCTGCGAGCCCGTCGCCGATCTCGACGCAGCGCTGCCCAACGCCGACTTCGTCACCATCCATTGCCCGAAGACGCCGGAAACCGTCGGCCTGTTCGATGCGGCGCGGATCGGCCGGATGAAGTCGAAATCCTATCTCATCAACACCGCACGCGGCGGCATCGTGAAGGAGGCCGCGCTATACGACGCCCTGGTCTCCGGCAGGATTGCCGGTGCCGGGATCGACGTGTTCGAGGTGGAGCCGCCGCCGGTCAGCAACGCGCTGTTCGCGCTGCCCAACGTCATCATGGCCCCGCACGTCGCCGGCGTCACCGTCGAGGCGGTGAGCCGCATGAGCGAGCAGACCGCTCGCAATATCCTGAGTGTGCTGGACGGCGATCCCATCCGGCAGAACATCATCAACCAGGACGTGCTCGGCTGAGCCGACCTCCGGGCGGGCGGTTATCCGCCCGCCTCCGGAACGCCAGAATGCGTCCCATTTTGGTGCAGATCGAGCCCCAACTCAGCCTTAATCAAACCCGCGTAATAAGTCCGGCCGCGGCGGCAGTGGGACAGACTTGCCGGCCGCGTCGAGCTGGAGGATGAACCCTTGTCAGAGATCGACCCGACCGACCACGCGCTGGCAACCATCGCCAGCATTTTGGAGCACCCCGAGCCCGTCCGCGAGACCGAGACCGAAATGGTGGTCGACGGTGAGCAGGTCGTCGCCGACGAGCATCCGATCGCCGACGAGCATGTGGTGGTCGACGAGCACGAGCATCCTGTGGTCGAGGAGCAGCCGCTGGTGCCGGAGCACACCGATGCCGATGGCTACAGCAAGGTCGGTCCGGGGCCGATGGTGGCGATCCGTCTGAAATGGACGGTCCATCGCGGCGATGACGGCCAGTTCTACGTCCACGAGACCATCGGCGAGCAGTCCGCGCCCGTGGTCAGCGGCCCGATGACGAGCGAAGCCGCGGTGCATTTCGTCGACGCGCACGAGGACGAGGCACATCGGCGCTTCGAGGAGCTGCGCAGCGAGATCGCCGGCCGCAGCTCGCTCGCCGATTACGAGCGCAAGGGCGAAGCCTAGCGCTCGCGGGGGCCGAGAAAATCCCGCTTCACGAGCTCGACGCCGGCATGCCGGAGCAAGTCGTAGGACGTCGTGACGTGGAAGAAGAATTGCGGGACGCTGAACGTCAGCAGCAGCGTCCGCCCGGTGAAGGGCAGCTCGGTCCCGTTTTTCAGCCTGAAGAAGACATTCCGCTCCGCCGCACTATCGATCTCGGCGCGCGACAGGCTTTCGATGAACTCGATTGACGTCGCAATGCGCGCCTGAAGCCCGGCGATGTCGTGCTCCAGTGCCGGCAGCGCCACCGGCTCCTGGTCGGCCAGCAAGGCTGGCGCGACCGTGGCATGGCGGCACGCCTCCCCTATCTGCTGCGCCAGATCGTACATGTTCGGCGCCATGCGCATGCCGAGCAGGACGGCCGGATTGAACTTGCGGCTTTCGGCATAGGCGACGCCCTTGTCCAGCAGTGCCGACAGGTTGCGCAGATACGGCACGAAGACGCCGACCGAGGCGTCATACATCGAAATCGTCACCCCAAAATTCCCTTCAATTCCGCCTCGCCAGCGACGGGCATCTGGTCTAAATCCAAGCTTCAAGAGCTGCACAATGACAGCTCGGGCATGGGTGGAAAAGAGATGATCGTTCGAATCGTGGCGGCTTTGGTCGCGGTCCTGCTGGCGAACTTTTCAGCATATGCGCAGCAGCCGGCGCCGTCGCGCCTCGACGAGATCGTCAAGCGCGGCACTTTGCGCGTCGGCATGACCGGCGACTACAAGCCTTTCACCTACCTGGACAAGGCGACACAGCAGTTCAGCGGCTTCGACGTCGACATGGCGGGGGCGCTCGGCAGGGCGCTCGGCGTCAAGGTCGAATTCGTGCCGACGGCCTGGCCGAAGCTCATGAAGGACTTCGAGGCCGACCAGTTCGACATCGCCATGGGCGGCGTCTCGGTCACGCTCGACCGGCAGAGGAAGGGCTTCTTCTCGATGCCGATCATGCGTGAAGGCAAGACGCCGATCGCACGCTGCGCCGACGTCGGCAAGTACCAGACCATCTCCGACATCGACAAGAAGGGCACCCGCGTCATCGTCAATCCCGGCGGCACCAACGAGCGGTTCGCGCGCGCCAACATCAAGGACGCCGAGATCAACGTCTTCCCCGACAACACCGTGATCTTCGACGAGATCGCCAAGGGCAACGCCGATTTGATGATGACGGACGCCTCCGAGACCCGCTACCAGCAGAAGCAGCATTCCGGCGTGCTCTGCGCGGTGCATCCCGAAAAGCCGTTCGACTTCTCGGAGAAGGCCTACTGGCTCCAGCGCGACATGGCGCTGAAGGCTTTCGTCGACCAGTGGCTGCACATCTCGATGGAGGACGGCAGCTACAGGAAGATCTACGCCGCCTGGTTCGACTAGCGACCGATCTTGTCCGTCACTCCAGATGCTTGCGGAAGAAGCTCACGGCCGCGTCGTTGAAGGCGCTGTGAAACGCTTCCCTGTCGAACCCGGGCGGATCAGTGCACAGGATCGGCGCGGCTTCGGCCAGCTTGGGTGAACATGGCGCAAGAAAGGAGAAGTGCGACGAGTTCGGCACGATCCGGAAGTCGGGGCGCGCGCGAAGCATTTGTTCCAGCGTATCGACTGAATCGGGCACGACACCGTCACCGCCGAGCGCCGAACGCCATAAGAGAATCGGGATCGTCACGTTGGTGAGGCGCTCCCGGTTAAAGAGGCCTTCATAAAGAGGGGGATCCGCCAGCACGGCCGCTCTGATGCGGGGGTCGTGTACGGCCGCTTCAGTTGGCACAAGGCCATCGCGAATGGCCAGGCATTTTGGCGTCTTGGCTCCTTCCCTGTCGCAGAGCGGAGCGAGCGCGCCGAAATCGGGGTTGCCGCCGATCACGACGAGACCGGTATAGGCGCCGCGCGAGAACCCGAACAAGCCAACCCGCTTGGGGTCCAGGACCGCCGCTTCCTTCCAGGCGCCGAGCATGAAATCCGTAAGCCGCTTCATGTCGGCGGGACGCTCGACCAGGACGGAGAACTCATCGGTCCGGCTGCTGTCCCTGGCAGTGTCGCCCGGGTGATTGATCGCGGCGACCACGAAGCCGGCATCGGCCAATGCGGTCGCAGTGTCGATGTGGCCCAAAAACGAGCCGCGCCGTCCGTGCGACACGACAATCAGCGGCAGTCGATTGCCCGCTACCGGACAGTCCTTCACGCCCGGCAGGACGACACCGCCGCCCAGAACGACCTCGGAGGGCGGCGCCGCACAAGGTGTCCACACCATGCCCGTGAGCGCGGAGCGGCCGGCGTCCGCCGGCACTTCGATAAACCCGAGCCCGGCCGCGTGCGCCAGTGTCGCAGCAAGGCAAGCGACTACGATCAGAACAAGTTCGCCAAAGGCGCGGCCGTAGCATTTGCGTGTGCTTTCGGAAGCTTCAACCACAACGGTTTTACTTGCCCATCCCATGCCCCGTCCAGAGCTGCGCCGCGCCGCCGTCCAACTCTGGACGGAGTTCAACGTTATTGAACCCGAACCAGCCGGACCACGACTCATACGGTGACAGTGATCTAGATCACTTTTTGCGATCGAACCGACGCGTAAGCGTTGGTACGGGGACCAGCTGTTCAGGAGACGGAAATGAGGAAGCTGTTGGCCACGGCCGCATTCCTTTTGGCGAGCACCGCTGCGCAGGCGCAGTACACTTTCGAATACGGCGGCCGCACCATCCGCATCGATCCGGACCGCGGCACGGTGCAGATCCCCGGCGTCTACGACAACACCGGCCAGGGCAAGGCGAAGAAAGCCAAGAAGAACGAGACGACCCCGGGCCAGCAGGCGCCGCAACAGGCCAAAGTTGATCCGCAACCGCCGGCCGCTCCGGC